>PVIR01004787.1:0-76495 GCA_004026965.1 Petromus typicus | reverse complement strand
CCGGGTTCGATTCCCCGGTAACCACATAACAATACTGGGTGTGGAGACCCACACCCAGCAGCAACCAGTACCACATACCACAGTGCCGGGTGTGGTGGCTCACGCCTGTCATCCCAGCACTCGGGAGGCAGAGGCAGGAGGATTGTGATGTGAGTTTGAGGCTGAGCTCAGGGCCAGCCTGAACCACAAAGCGAGACCCCGTCTCAAAAAAAAAAAAAAAAAAAAAAAGAAATGTTTCCTTTTCCAAATCAAATACCCTGACCTTTGAGACCCAGAGACTACTTTCTTATTAAACTCAGTAACTTTTTTCCATTTGAGAAAAAGAAACAGATGTACTGCTCCTGAGAGACATTATTTGTTATCTCAGGGACCATGTGAATTATGCCACTGTGATTCCTCTGCCAAGGTGCCTTCTGAAGTCCTCTTTCCTGTCTTTACCCCATCATGGCTGCCATGATGTCTTGTTGTTATCTTTTGCAATCATTTAGACTTTGAAGATGAGACAGAAGTCACAGGGTGCCAGATCTGGTGAATAAAGCCAGTGAGGACACACAGCGATGCTTTTATGTGTTCGCCTTCTTTGAAAAGCATTCAGAGGAAGCAATGACCTCATAAAGACCCTCAAGAAAGAGGACTTCCAGTACTGCCTCACAAAGGGTCAAGAATGATGAGATCAACATATCTGAGGTGAGGGGAGAACTGTAAGGGAAATTAACAGCAATGTGTCTTTCACTGCAATTTTTTAAAAACATAAACACACACACTGTATTTTGTGATCAGCCCTTGAAAGAAGCCCAGAATCACATGTCCCTTGGGGAAATGCGTAGAGATTTCTATGATGTGCATTTCTATTTCAGTCTTATCCCTGATTTTATCATACATTTTATCCTTTTTTCTTTATAATTTTTCTATTTTATATCAGATTTTCTATCTTCTTACAGGGATCCTTGTTTAATAGTAGATGTAATTTTGTAAAGGAAGAACTCCTCTAACATGTACATTGTGAGGCTGCCTGACAGCATTTTGTTGTTCATGAGGTGTAAGGCGTTCAGACAACAACAGGGTCCGATCAGGACACCAGGATAAGACTTCAGGCTCCTCACTTGCTGGTAGTGTTCAAGGAGAAGTCAGGCGCCAGCTGCCACATCACACAGGAGAGCCCTTGCCCTCCCCAGAGCAGAGGACCCAGCAGGAGATGCACCCACCATCCGCAGCCTCATTCCCAAGTTGAGTGACCCCAGTGGGCAGGCTGGGCAGATGTCCTCTGGAGTCTGAGGAGGAAACTCAATTCTCTTTAGCTCCCACAGTGGCGTATGCTTCCATAGTAGGGGGTATTCCTTTTGTGCTGGTACTGGAGGAAGGAGTTCCCAGCATGCCTAGAGTGTAGCTCACCATGAACACACACACGCACACACACACAAGTTCTACGATGTGGAACCATCTTGGCTACATGGGTAAGACACTCCTTTATGATCAGCTTCAGACTTATGGAACTCAGACTTCAAACCTTGGCTAGAAGCCTCATTGCCCAAGTTACGCCAGCACCAACTTTGTGATAGTGGATGAAAACGTTTTTAAAAAACAATTAACCAAATATTTCATATGACCCCTCTTGCTAGTGTCATAAACTGTGGAATAATGCCTACCAATCCTGATTAGCATAGTAGGTAACACAATAAAATCCTTACAGTTGCTATATTCACTCAGACTCTAAACACTCAAGAGAGAATTATTGAATATTCTTTGCAATTCGCAAAATATATGTTGAAGACTTTCCCTGTTTAAGGCACCCACACAGATGCCTCATAAATTGCTGCCATAAAAATTATTTTCTGGATTTCGGGCTGTTATGAGTTCATACTCTATATTTTACAGTTAAAATGTTTCAAGCTGTGAGGAAAGCATCATTACAGAAAAAATTAATAACTTTTGTTTCAGAGACTCTCTATTCCCTTTCACTGAGAGGCTCACCACATTCCCCTCCACTGAATACTAGCCTTTAATTAACTGTCCGCCTGCACATTCTACCCCTCATGCACTCTACAGATGTCCATCCAGTGGGAAGGGTCCCTGGGCCTTCCTGGGGTTGGTGTCCAAGTCGCTTCTTGATTTTCCTGGCTACTAAGCCACATAAATGATCTAAAGCACTCAAAATAGATGTAAAGAATAATAATTTTTATTCGTGAAATGTAGGATCATGCACCCTACTTTATAAGGTACGGGTACCATTAACAAACTAGAAGTGATTTTTAAATAAAGTCATCCCCTGTAAATCAAATCAACACCAGTTTCTCCAGACGGTGAGACAGCTTCCCCAGACAAAGCTTAGTGAGTGGACCACAGCCATTTGAAAGATGTGTGCTAAAATGTGACACATTACAGAGCACACTGTTTTCCAAACCTCTAGACCCACAAACCCTCTCTGGTGAGTTAAAAAGACATTAAATTCCATCCATGTAATATGTGCAGTCCACAAAAAATGCCAAAGGACAATTAACTTAGCACCAGCCACAGAATTCCAATCACACTTAAAAGCTATGACTCACAGCCTCTCCCGACGTGGTCAACACCTAATTTGTAGACGCTTTGACTAAATCTCTCATCCTCACGAAGAGAATGTCCCTCTCCACTTCCTCCTCTGTATTAGTTCATTTCCAACCACATCTCAGACTCATTTTGTCCATTTGTCTCCCCTAGTTAAGAAATGAAACTCTTATTACTCATTTTATCCTCTGAGGGCTGGTATGCGGTAGGGGCTCAACTTATCTTGACTGAATGAATGATTCAATTCATTTTTGTATAGGAAGGTTAAAGGAGCATTTTACACTACATTCCCCCATTTCACTCTTGTGATTACACCCATACGCTAAATTTAATGAAACACAGAAAATAGAAATGATGTGGCAGGTTGTAATAAATACCAGCTCAGGAATTCCTTGAAAGTGTGTTCCCCCAATACAATACTGTATTGTGCTCTTTCCAAGGGTCATAATTTACCTGGCTCATTTTGACAGATTCTAATGAAGCAAATGTCATTTATGACAATATCCATTACCTGTGCTCACTGTAGTCTGACAGGAATCACATTCAGAGTGACACTATATCCTAAGCCGGTGGTTTCCAAAGAAACTGGTCCCTCACACCCAAAGAAAGAGAAACAAGTATGTGTGACATTCTGATGAAAAGTCAGTCCTATCTAAGAAATACAATGACAATGGAGCACAAGTGGAGAAAATTCAATAAAGTCCATTTCCATGAAATGTCAAAGGAACAAAAATAATGATTTTTTTGGAATGCAAGTACTGTTTAAAAAGGGCTGAGGATTGTTTACACAGCTTCTAAAAGAGTTCTAGAGTATTTCTTATAATCTGAATTCATGAATAAATATGAAAACATTCACCCTGGAATACATAAACACATATCATTATTTAAATAGAGTATCATTTTTCTGAGAAAATTAAAAATTTAATAATACTCATGCCAATTTGTTCCATTAAATGCCATCTTTACTCATCTATGTTTTGAGCTGACAAGGCAAGCATCTGTGAAGCAGAGAAAATATAGTGGTGACTCATTCCTCTGACACTCTCAGGTAAATTTGTTATTTTCCAGGTAATGAAGGGCATCCCTTCTGAGTACCATTTTTAGTATAAGTCTTTTTAAATGGAAAACATATATTATAGCCTTGAAACAAAAGACCCATAAAATAATTTAACAGCTTCTTGGTGTTCAGAATCATCCTCAGAAAGACTAATTACCATAAAAACGAGTCAGTTTGTTGTAATTCTTAAATAGAAATTACATATTTTTAAGGAATACAGTATGATGTCTTGATCTACATATTCATAATGAAATGATGGCAAGAAATCGAGTTACTTGTGAGCATTAGGGACTGATGGCTTGGAATCCAGTCTCCCAGCAACTGTCTGAGACACTACACAGCATTACAAGCTAGTGTGAGCACTCCATGCACTGGACCCTCCATTTTACCACCCTACCTAAGTGCAGTCTTCTACACTACCAACCTCTCCCCAGTTCCTCCAGCTTCCTGTCTGTGTGCTTTTGGTCACTATATATTCTTCAGATCCCAAATGTGAGATCATATTGTGTTTTTAATTCTGCATCAGGCTTATTTCATTTAGCATAACATCTCCCCAGTCCACTCATGCTGTTGCAAATGGTAGAATTTCTTTCTTTTTAAAAGCTTTGTAAAAAATCTATTAGTATGTTTGTATTGTATTTTATCTGTTTATACTTTAATGATTATTTCCATATCTGAACTATCAGGCATAATGCTAAGTGAATATGAGAATGCATATCTTTTTGAAACAGTGATTTTGTTTTCTTTGAATCTATATCGAGAATTAGTGCTAGACCACAAGGTAGCTTTATTTATATTCTGAAGAATCTCTACACTCTTATCCATAATTGTTTTACCAGTTTTGTGCCCATCAAGAATCCAAGATTTCCCTTTTCTTCACCCCCCCACCAATATTTGTGATCTCATTTTTGTAACAGAGCCCTTAACAGATGAAGTGATAGTTTTTTATTAACTTTTTCTTGTCTTTTACCAAGCTTCAAAATCAACTCAAAATAAAGACTGAAATGTAAGGTCCTGACACTAAAACTCTTAGAAGAAAACATAGAGAAGAGCTCCTTGACATTGGCCTTGGCAACAAGTTTTCAACTGTGACATCAAAATCTCAGGCAACAAAAGCAAAAGCAAGTGGGACTAGAAAGGCTTCATTCATGTGTAGGCTGGGCTTTTGGAAGGTGACTGAATCATGGGGGTAACATAGCTGACTATAGCTGGGGCCTGGCGGGAAGAAATGAGTCACTGGGCCCGTGACCTGGAAGGATGTCTCCTTCTGTGTCTCTTCCTTTCTCTCTGCTTCCTGGCCACCATGCTGGGAGCAAATGTCCTCCACCAAGGCCTTCCACTACACCTTTCCTACCTTGGATTCTGCTGACCATAGACTGAGACATGAACCCAAATAAGCCTGACTCCTCGAAGTTGCCTCAGCAGTGAGAAAGTAACTAAGATCATATAAATCTAACTTTATTAAATAATTTTTCATCATAAAAATTGTTCTAAAAATGATTCAGCATTGGCAACTTTAATAAGAAAGCAAGTTATGATTTCCTTCTGGATTGACAATAGTATTAATAGATAGACATAGTCATCTCACAGTCTAATTTCACTCAGATGGATAAGGAATGGAATTGATATGTGTGGGTTCATGTACATGAAACCAAACCCCAGCACTCAGGAATCTCCCAAGGCTGAATCATGAAGACTTAACTGCTCTGAAAAAGAAATCAGAAGAAGTGGCTTTCACAGAGATGTAAGGTCCCTATAGACATAAAATGGGACAAAAGAAGACCCAGATTTTAGTGAAGTTATTTAAAGAAAACCAAGGAAATCAAGTCCAGAAATAAAACTAAGTGAGCATTATTAAATAAAGTACTGAGCCTTGATATCCTTGATTCCACAAATTTTTGTGTATTAAAATTTTCTTTAGCCTTTAAAGTATTCCCTCAGTGCTCCTTCCTCACTACCTAGAGAGAGTATCATATTTTAACAATCTAAGTAATCTATGCTCATCATATTAGACTTCTTTCTCGTTGCTGAGACAAAATACCCAACATCCAAAGTGAAAGGAGGAGAGGCTTATTTGCCTCACATTTCATAGAGGTTTCAGACCAGAGTTGGCTGGCTCCAACGCAGGGTGGCAAGGCAGAAAGGCATGGAAGAGGGGCTCTTATTATGGCAGGTAGCACTCACCCAAGGATGAGCCTCCCTATTATCTACACACAGAACTATGCCAGACCCATCAGTGGACTAATTTAGTAATCACACATCCTTAATCCCAGCATCACACACTCTAGATCCAGCCACCTCCGAAAAGCCCCATCTTAAAGATTCACTTCATAAAGACCTTCATGAGGCTTTGGGAGGACAAACTATAAGACTCATATTTAGAAAACTTGAAAAATACATTTAAAAGGAAAATTTAAACACTCATAATTCCACAAACCAAATATAGCCACTATTAACATTTTAGACTATTTCCTGAGATTTTCCTTTTTGTCTTCGTGTGAACAAAATTAGATACTAACTACATGAACTTGTGGCCTACATATAGATATATTAGCATTTTCTGTATTATTTCAAAAATGTAAACATAGTAATAATTTATAATACTCCATCTCAGAAGTCTCAAAATTTTCTTAGCCATTTTCTTGGATTTAATATTTAGATAATTTCTGGGTTTCAGGTATTAAAAATAATAATGTATTTTTGCATAAGGCATTTTTTTCTCCTTAAAATATTCTTTTGAAGGAACTCCCAAGAATAGTTATTGCTGATTCCAAAAGTATAGCTATTTCTGAGACTCCCAATCCACTCTGCAAAAAATGTCCATCAGAATTACTGTACTTGGGCCAGCGATTTAGCTCAGTGGTTCTGGTGCCTGTCTTGCAAGCATAAGGACCCGGGTTCGATCCCTGGTAACCACATACAATACTGGGCATGGAGACTCACACCCAGCAGCAACCAGTACCACATACCACAGTGCCGGGCGTGGTGGCTCACGCCTGTAATCCCAGCACTCGGGAGGCAGAGGCAGGAGGATTGTGATGTGAGTTGGAGGCTGAGCTCAGGGCCAGCCTGAACTTCAAAGCGAGACCCTGTCTCAAAAAAAAAAAAAAAAAAAAGAATTACTGTACTTACTGGCATTCAACAACACCTTATATGCCTGATCTTGCCCATCATAATCACTATATTAGCAACAAGTTTTCAGATTTTTCCCTTTAAAAAAAATAAGGCTAGGCAAACAGAATTAATGCAAACAGTAAATGCTATTTGGTCACGGCTTAGATTTCAACTTATTGATTATAAATAAAATTGAATCTTTCTATGTGATAATCAATCAGTTGATTTCTTTTTAGAAGAGTAAATTATTTTCTTTACCCATTCATCTACTATCATTAATTTTTATCTATTTGTGAGGTCTTTTGTATAGTATTCTAACGCAGTCAATATACAGTATTTTACTTTAACATTTCATTTAAATGTTTTTCTGACAAGTACATATTTTAAGTGTCCTACATAATCAAAACCATCAACACATTCTACCTTCCATGTTATGTTAAGCTTCACCAGAAATTTGGGAAATATTTACTGTTATAGACTTCTTATAATTTTATGGTGTAAATTTTCTTTAACCTCCAGCTCATCTGGAATTTATTGTGGCATGTGGGAAAGATGTAAATCAATTTTCTCTAAATTGTTTCAATATCACTTATTAAGGATATTAAATGTTATATGTTTTGAAAGTAACCGATATTATAGTTTTAGTCCTCAGAATATACTTACATGATAAATTCTCATTATTCCTTTCTTTTTTTTTTGGTTTTTTGAGACAGGGTCTCGCTTTGTGGTTCAGGCTGGCCCTCAGCTCAGCCTCCAACTCACATCACAATCCTCCTGCCTCTGCCTCCCGAGTGCTGGGATTACAGGCGTGAGCCACCACGCCCGGCACTGTGGTATGCGGTACTGGTTGCTGCTGGGCGTGAGTCTCCACACCCAGTATTGTTATGTGGTTACCGGGGAATCGAACCCGGGCCCTTGCGCTTGCAAGACAGGCGCCGGAACCACTGAGCTAACTCCCCGGCCCTCATTATTCCTTTCTACACAGACTATAATATTTTTTCTTTTCTTTTTATTAATTATCACCTTAGAATAATGTTTTACACTTTCTAACTGTTTATGTTTTTTTAAATCTTTTCTTAGTGTTTATTTGGATTAGTCACTTTCAGAGGATGTAATTTACACTGACGTCTATATATTTTAATATTTTGTTTCTTAATGTTTTGAATTTTAAATCTGAAACTAGAGGACAATATATCCTATAACTGACCTATATATTTAGTCATGGTTTTAGATTCATTTCACAAAGACCTTTCCTAAATCAACGATCTCTTACAGCATTCATTTTTTTTTTTTCTTCTCTCTGATCTCTGCCCTTTTGGGAGTACATAGGTTGACTTTCTGAAATCCGTCTAACATAACTAATCTCTTTCACATCTATTCTTTTTCCTTTCAGAATTCAATATCCAGTTATCTGCTGAGTTAAAATGCTCGACATCTCCTATGTCTCGATTTCATGTAGCTTCTATTCACCTCATCCTCTGCAGCTTTATGAAGCTAAACTCTCTTCATAAAGGCACTACCTTCTGAGAAGCATAACTATCTAGTATTTTCCATTGCTTGGGCTGCTTGGTGTAAATCTGTTTTAGAGGGAGGGAACATCAATGATATTTTAGAGAACAGAGGTTCCCTTCTCTTCAAGTGCAGAGCCTTTGTCAGTTCCATGCTGCCCTACCATGTGGATCTCCTTAGCGAGGCTCATTTGTCCCGCTGGGTTACAACTGAGCAGGAGCTGACAGGGATCTCTCCTGGAGACCACTGGGAAAGACTGTGCTTCCAAATCCTCTCACTGAGGGCTTCGGAGTCTGAGTCCTCAGAGTGCTCCTATGAGTACTGACCAGTGTGATCAACAGGCCCAGCACCATGAAACACTTGTGCCAGAGGCTAGTGGGGCAACTGATGAACTTGTTTACAACAAGGTTTCCTGCACCTTGTGGCCAGAGTGAGGCCTAAGTCAGCGATGTGGAACAGGGCCACGAAAAGATCCCACCTGGCAGGCAAAGTGGAACTTAAGGGCAACTTCCTGTGGCTCTGCCAAACTGTCCTGGCCCAGGTAGAAGCAGATTTATTAACTTAAAAAGTGCTCTTGCTGCTTCTAACTGAAGTCTGACAAAAAATGAAAACATGAAAATCACTAAGCTGCACAGAAAGAAGACATTTTATATTTATCATTTGAACCTAGGAAAGAACATATTACTTTGTTCATTTATTTTTTGAGTTTCTTTTTTTTTTACCTTGTGGAACTGCAGATTGAACCTAAGACCTTCACACTGATCTATGCCCCAGCTCTTTTTTTATGTTTTATATTAAGACAGTCTTGCTAAGCCACTAAGTTACCCGAACTGGGCTTCACCTTACAATCCTCCTCCTTCAGCCTCCCAGAGAGCAGGGATTACAGGCATGTATCACAATATCCAGCTAGGTTTCTCCTTCCAATATTTTATAGCAAAATTTGGAAAGCTTAATAAAGCATTTCTTCTTAAACACTCAAGTGAAATACTTTAAGGCTTAAAATTAAGAAAAAGACATGCTTTAAAACATTTTATTTAAAGGTTTATATCAAACTCGTGGCATTATAAATCCATGTCTTAAAATGAGTTGAGTCAGGGACACATTTTATATTATGAGAGTACTCTCCTGTAAAAGGACAGGAAATAAAGCTGCTTCAGGTAAGAACACAAAACAGACTCAACTTGTAAAATATTCTAGTGGTAACACTCCCAATGCCAACTGCGGGGCATACTTTCTGTCATAAAAATATTTCGGTGTTTAACATGGCTGTTCACATTCTACCAGCCTCTGTGTGTCCTGAAAAGGGAAAGACCCTTCGTCGCCAGCCACTGCATCATGCTTCTCACACACAACCTGTTGTAAGAATGTATGAAACATCACAAGGCATTTTCAGTGCCCCCTGCCTTTCCAGCGTACATCTTTCTCTCCTCTCTCCCATACCAAGAACATAAGTTACCTGGAATATCAGCAAGAAGAAACTCACCACAGTTCCAGTGTTTATTTGTTTTAGCCCACGTGACCCATCTCAGGAACAGCAGTGTCAACCCTGTCACCAGCAGTAAGGGAGCTATACAAGATGCAAGTTTTACCAGGGTGTTTATTGTCTTTATTTTTTCTCCCCACACTTTCAAGTTCAATTCTCATCTTCTGAGGGATGGAGGCGGATGAACATTTGCTCCCTGAACTTACTGCTGCGGTCAGAATGGATGTCAAAACCAAAGTCTCAATTCAAGGTTTCAGAATTAGGTTGTTAAGAAGAGCACAGTTGCACTTAACAGACATATCTGAACACATAATAGCTTTATTTAACATGTATATGTCTCCATGTATCATAAGCTGAATAAAAAGCAAGATTCTGAGTAAAAATTCTTGTCTTTTCTTAATTAAAAAGGAAAATTAACTCAACTCTTTGGAGCTCTTGAAGATTAAAAAGCCTGTCATTCTTCAATCCAAGGGCAGGGGCTGAAAGTGGATTCATCCAAATGTTCTGGGAGCACCATCCCTGTTGGTGGCCTTCATGGTGAAAGGAGCTGAGACTAGGAAGCAGAGCAGTGTCCAAAAACAAAGACTAATCCAATTCTCCACTTGGGCCTTTGTACTCACAATTTTTAGAAGGATTATTTCCTCACCTTTCTAGCTAGACAGTAGAATATAGAAATGGGTACACAAGTAATACACATAGAAACACAGGCACCAGATGAGTATGGCTCTTTAAAATAAGAAAGGAAAATTAACAGCATTGAACAATTTATTCCTTAAAGGGAACTCAACACTAAAGTTTTAACAAGAATTTCTCCTAGTGTCATTCCTGCAAACATATCTTTTAGCTGTTGTGTGTCCACAAAGGTTCACAGAAAAGTCACACAGGTCAGCTCCAGAGCTGCTATAACTCTAGTTGAAGAAATAAAACAGGCTTGTAAATAATGCCAAGCCCAGAAGATGCCTTAGAGTCATAAGCAGGATTGAGCCACTGCTGCTGCAGCTGTTGCTATGTTGCCCCTGCAAGTTCCCTGGAGGGAGAACACCTCAGAGAGAGCCACTCCGTGGGCATGGCAGGAGACACGGCCAGAGAAGGGCTCTGATGCAGGCCTGGCAGGGGCAGCGCATGACGTCTAGTGGGCCCACAGCATTACCACCAAGAGAAACTGAGGGCAGTAGAGGGAACTGAAGGCCAACCTGTGTGGAGACTTTAATGCTGGCCTGAGAATCGAGGTCCTTCAGAGGAGGACATCAGGTCCCACCTAAGGGTCTGACAAAGGAAAAGATGTTAAACCTACATCTGCCGTGTATTTACTCTGTGTCAGGCCACAGAGTGTGATGTGGGGCAATGGCAAGATGAAGACACGGTCCCTGTCCCAGGGGCACAGGACCTGAGGACAGAGATGGAAGAAGAATCACTTCCTGGGAGCAGAGGAGAGTGCACCAACACAAGGACCTCAAAGGGGACAGTGGAAGACTTGATAGAAAAACACTCACGCAGGGGAGGGAGGCCCACGGTTGTGTGTTAATCTCCACACAGCTCCGTGAGTCTGTGTGAGCAGCCACCCGTGACTCACTTCCAGAACTGGAAATCTGTCCAAAGCAATCGTGCTTTTGAGCACGTGTAGAATGATGAACACAACTGAGACGGTTTCTGGGAAGAGGAGATATTAAAGCCCATCCGTCACTGTCCTGGATCATCACCGCTGGCCCTGGGGATGGGAGGCTCAATAGAAAGCAATCCAAACCTCAAATCTTGGATTGTATTTTCCTGAAACACATCATGATGCAGCGCCCCCACAGGATTTGCTCCATGGATCAATAAGTCACCTGCGCTACCACTCAAAGTGCAAAGGGACCTCAGCCCCAACTTTCAGTCCACCCACCCTTCTCTTCCCTCCATTTTACCCACCAGAGAGGAGGTAGAAAATGCCATAAGAAAAAGTCCCGGTGTGAAAGGAAGGAAGGGAGGGAAGGAATGAGGGAGGAAAAGAGGGAAACAGGTCAAGGAGAGAAAGAAGAAAGGAGGGGAAAGGGAAGATGTGAATAACATCACGGAAGATTTCCCTGAGGAAGTAACAAATGAGCTGAAGATGAGCAAAGATAGAGAATAATAGAGGAAAAAGATATAAAAATCAGAAAAGCCATCCCAAGAAATTTGTTGAAAGGCTACCATGGAAGAAAAGAAACTTCAACTTCATTAAAAATACCCAACTTTAAAAAAAAATAAATAAATAAAAATAAGAAATAAAAATACCCAACTTGAAGACATACTGGGTGGCGATGCAGACAGAATTGTCAAGTCACGTGTCCCACAGCCACACACTCGTGCCCCACTTGTCCTTCGGATGCCACACAGAACATAGCGGCAGCAGGGCTTGTCCCCACGGCACCATGGATCTCCCTGGAGAATTTCCCCCCAAGCGTGGACTGTGAAGTAGAAGCTTAAAGCTGAGGAGGAAACAGGAACTGTCTCTAGCCCAGGAAACTAGGACAGCTGGTCAATCTTCCATGGTTTACATAAGATTCAGATTAAGAGTACTATGAATGTAATTAAACAAAGAGAATAACACAACAGACACTTTGAAGATACTTCTCTACTTGCCCATAGGCATCCATATGGCAGAACTATTCTTCTCATAGGAAGAGCCCCTGGGATGTGCAAAGTCCAGGTAGAAGCACACACAACTGGGAGTATGCAAAGCCTAAACATGAGCAGACAAAATAATCCACAGAATGACCCACGCTCCACAGAGCCACGGCCCACCAAGAACCTCTTTGCAAACTATGCCTGCACTTCTGTGATGCAGGCCAGGGTTGGCCAAGCACAAGGAAACATTTCCAAACTCCAAATAAGCCAATCCAAATATAATGCCTCAAATCCCTCGTGACAGGGAATAAATTCCATTATTGCTTCTACGTCTAGTCCTTCCAAGTTCAGCCTGCAGAGAGTCAGGGAAGTCTTTTCTTGCCTGACATGGCTCTTTCTAGCCTGGACAGCAAATATCTCACCTTTGTTTTTTAGCTCGGTGGACCTCTGCTTTATGCCTTAGCAAGACAAAGATGCTTCCATCCAGCCCTACGCCAGCCATTACCTTCTATCCTTATGGTCAGTTTGAGGGTAGAAGGACTGAACACGAACTGAAGGTCCAGTTTCTCATTCAACACCACGGATTCTCCCCTGACAGCTGACACTAATAGTACTTAGGCTGAGGAAAGACCACAACAGAATATGAAGCCATCATTCATTCACAAGAACTATACTTTCAACAACAGAAAACTTAGGTGATGAGAGTGACCAAAATAAAGAACTGGAGACAAATCATGATCTGGAGGATTCCCCTCCTGACATGGAGCTACATTCATGGTGAGGATCCTCAGTCCAGCCCAGAAAGTCTTCTGAGTATAATAGACAGTTGTTCAGAACTAGCCACAGGGTTCCACGGAGCTGGTACCCAGGAAAACTGTGCCTGTGAGAGGGGCTAACAGTGATATGAGACCCGACAGGAATAGGAGACCCAGAGATGCTGGAAGGTAGCTGCTGGACTCGCAGAGAAACTGAAGAGAGAGAGAACTGGGTGTCTCTCTGAGGTCAAAAAGAATCCACATAGCAGAAGTCAGGTGGAAGGGTCAGGACAACAGTTAGACTTCGGAGGACAGGAAGAATATGATGACTGAGTCACAAAGACTTCAGGGAAGGCTCAGTGCAGTGATCTAGATGGATGTCATGAGCCCACCAGGAGCAAGAACATTAAGAACAGAGGAAAGGGACAGCCAGCAGGCAGCACCGGGACTCAGAGAAGGTCAATGTCCACCCCACCCAATGATGCTGTGCTGTGAGGTGTGAGCAGCCTCCATGGGTGGTGAGCATGGCCAAGTTCAGCTTCCAGCTGATGTGGGTCATGGGAAAGCGGGACACAGGGTTTTGTGGAACATGAGAGGCCTATGCAAAGTAGTTCTGAGGGTCACTATTAAAGGACACAGCAGGAGGGATCAGGGTGAGGCATGCAGATGTAGCTGAGAAGAGGGGATATGGAGAGGAGAGCTCACTTGCTTCCTTTCCTCTGGGGATTATAGGCGACAGAGATGAGCTGCTCAAAATGACCTAGTCTCAAAGTGTCTGAAGACTGCGAGCATCTCTGAATAGGCCCTCCCTGATCCCTGGATGGACGATGCAGACAATGTGATCTTCCAAGGCTGACTGGGGCCACTGTGAGATGCTCTGAAGACAGGAGCCAGGGCCTCATCTGGACAAGACCTGTCTCCCAGCACTCTTGACTGCAGCATGGGAATTTTAGGGGAGACTAGATGGTGAGTATTGAGTGGAGAAGCTCAAGAGCGATTTATGGAAGAGCAACCAGTAGCCCAAAAAATGAGTTTAGGAAGATAACATTAAGATAGCACTGAATGTTTACACAGAAACCAACTCTTTTATTCTTGAGAAATAATCAATTTGTGAAAAGCTCAGTGACAATGAAATTCAGAATGCATACACACAGAAGTCAACCAAAACAGCATACACTGCTGGGCTTCCAGGGTCAGTGTGGGTCCACGACATTCCAGCTCATATGTTCTTCTCTTCCATGGGCTTGCTTTCTCATCAGATCACTAAATCTTAGGTCTATTTAAGGAACATAAACTACATTCGACCAGATTATCCACTAACAAAGGAATGAAATAGGCAAACTCACATAACTTGCTGCTTACCTCCATGGCCCATGCAGGCCAGCAACAACACAGCAAGTGCCCCACGTGGAGAACACATATGTGGTTTACTCTGATCGGGGAAGGAAACAGTGAAACTCTGTAGGCTAAAGGGCTATGTCCATTGTCCTTAAACAGGAATTCCAGAAGTTGGTGTATACTTTCCAAGTTAAAAACTATTACATAAATAAGTTGGAAGACTCAAGTGATATTTCTGAGGCCTGCCAACAGTTTAACCACAAGGAAGCTCCTGGCCAGGATATTCATGAAAAGTTCGGAAGAAGTTACTTTGAGAAGGATATACTCACAGTGAACAGATTTCTTCTCCTTAGAAAGAATGCATAAATCAATAGTTAAATAGGGAAAAGGAAAATTAGGTCTGGCATAATAGCACAAGAAAAAGGCATTTAAAAGAAATTCAGAAATAAGGCTACACAAAGACTTCATTATTAATGTATTATTATTACTAGTTTTAAAAATTCATTCAAACATTTCTCTCATACCTTTCCTGCCCACAGATTAGATGTAAAAATGTCTTAACTGAGCTTAAGGGCAAAGAACAGACATTTGGCTTTGCTGCTGCCTGGCTGTTTGATCTTGGACAAGATTCTGTCCCTCTTTGGTGCTCAGATTCCTCACCTGAAAAGCCAGAACCCTACATTCCCTTTACCTTTGATTTGCTGTCCACCTTTCAGGGCAACATATCTAGCCTTCTACTGCCCTAATGATGGAAATGTAAGAAACACAAATTGGTATGAAATTTTGAAACAAGACATCATATACACAGGAGTCAGTAACATCCAAGAGAAGTCAACTGCAACTCTATGAAGTTGTCCTGCTAAGGATTTTGTAAGTACAGATTTGTACCAAAACAGAACTATGTGCATCAGAACCAAGAAAGTAACTAAAATTCTTAAACATTAACACACCGGTTTACGGTGGGAGGAATGGCTGAAAGTGATGTCATGAGTTCGATTTAAAGGTTAAAAATGAGTAAGAGAAGAAGCTGGCCATCATGATCCACAACTGCAATCTCTCTGAGAGGCAAAGGCAGAAGGATTATGAGTCTGTAGCCCTTCCTGAGTAACTCAGCAACTCAGCAAGACTCATTTAAAAAATAAAAAAGAATCAGGACTATAGCTCAGTGAGACAGCTCTGGGTTCAATAACCAGTACAGAGAGAAGAGAGCCAGAAAAAGAAGCAAGGAGAAAGAGAGAGAGACAAAAGACAGCACAACTTGAAAATCAGTGGTCACTAAAAGTAAAGACAAATCACAATATAAGTGAGAGTATTTTAAATCTAGAATAATCTTAAATCCACTCAAACATGACCAGAAAGAGACAAAACACTAAATTAGTAGAACAGAGAGGGGTTTCAAGGGGAATGGGGATGATGGACTCTCGGCAGATGTGTCTATCCAACCTCTCCAGCATGGAATCAAGATGATCCTCTTATAAATAGTGCTGTGCTTACCCAAGTGGGCTTTATCCTGAGTTAATTCTTGGAAAACCAGAATCCACCACTTCTAAACACCCAGCCTGGCCACATGTGCTCAGAACTCAAGTTCTTCTCCTGCCTCCTGGGGTCTCATGGTCTAAATGTGGCAAGGTGAACATCACGGCAAGGTGCACGCACACAGAGACAGTTCAAGGACCACAAACCAGGCACATTCCTCAGCTTGTTTATGTTGCTCCTCCTTCATCGCCCCATGGCTGCTGATGAGGAGGAGCCCATTCTGATAGACCTATTCAGTCGGGATGGCATTCTGACCACATTTCCTTACACTAACGAGTGCTAAGAAAGAGAGAAAGAAGGAAAGAAGGGCAGGGAAAGAAAGGAGGGAGAGAAGGAAAGAAAGAAGGAAGGAAGGAAGGGAGAAATGGAGGAATGGAGAGAGGGAAAAAGGGATGGAGGAAGGGCTGGAGGGAGAGAGGAAGAAATATATTTGTGTTAAAAGTTTCCTAACTTTAAAAACTAGATGAGGCTTTGCTGAGAAGCACTAACGCTGTCACGATGTGTAAACAAGGGTCCACAAGGTGCTCCACACTTGGCCCTCCCTGCATGAAAATAAGGCTTCAGCCTCCTTACCAGAGAAAGACCGAAGCAGACAGTACCAGTGCCACTCTTCGAACACTGCCATAGTCGGGGATGGGACAAAGGACAAAGTGCAGAATAGAGACTCTGCTCCATAGGACCAGCCAACATTCAGCTATTTGCCTATGAGCAGATCCCCAGTGAGCTAAGACTCCAAAACCACCATGAGGAATGACAAAGGAATCCTCCCTGGAGCCCTGGCTAGCAACACAGCCGCAGCCTTCTTAGCCAGTTGTCCCAAACTAGTGCTTTCTCATTACCCAACTGTTGGGACAATCATCTATGCACGTGCTTCCCAACGGGAAGCTGGCACCATTTTAACTGCAACTAACATATTTTGCCTAGGCTGAAAAAATTGCAATTTCTACTGAAAACTGAGGAGGGCTGATGTGCTTACTAGATGGAATTAGCATAGCTAATTCCACATTCCTGAAGGAGCTGAGAATGAGCCGATAAAGCAATCCATGAACATGAAATCACTCTCTGGGGTCTCATAAGGGCCCAAAAACTCTATAGACTGTAACAGTGGAATCAAGATTATTTTTTTCAAAAATGATATAATTTTCTAAGTAATTCTTCTGAGAGAAGCGGCCAGGTTTATCCTAGAGTGGGGGAGCTGGGGGCTGGAAGTGTCCTAGTCTTAGTTATTCCAATAGCCATCTGGACGACCCTGAGTAAGTCATTTGCACAAAGCCTCTGTCTTCTTGACTTGTCAAGTGGGGTGCTTGGAACAACATCTGCACCAGCTGTAAAATATTCTAATTCTCTGAGTAATAGTTCACTGTGTCGCTGGCAAGAGTGCCCAGACCATCAGCATGATCCAATTAACATTCTGCAGTGTGGGACACTCTATTTGTAGTTTCAAGAAAAGCCTATTTTGAAATGGAAGGAGTACTGATCATGAAACATGGTTACTTGCTTTTCAAAACAGGGGAAGAATCTGAGGTCTAAAGATGTCAAAATAACTACTAAATTATAAGCTAATTAGTGACAGGGGAAGGCCAAGCTGCCTGGCTGGTGCTGTTTGCACTAACCACACTGCTCCCCAGATGGCTGCACTAGAAGCTGCTTCGGCCCCCTGAATAATCCAGTGTGGCTTTTATGTGTCTCATTAAACACAGCCTACATCACAGCTGTGCTTTACCAGCCTCTAGGTTATTAGTTTTCCAGGCACCTAATCCAGGAGACATTGGAAAGGTGACCTGAAGGTCTGCATGAAAATATGCCCAGGCTAAAATACTTTTAAAAGGCCTGGGAGGGTTGTCCAAGAAAGCTGACATCTCCCCACCTCCCACCTGCTTCCCATTGTGTCAAAAGAGTATTTTACAAGGAGGAAGACCCTAGTGAACCCACGTCTGCACAAAGAGCATTGGAAACCAGATCTCAGAGGCCACTGCATAAGCACCTTGTCAAGTCTGGCTTCAGGCCACTGCTACGCAGACAGCACCTCTGGCGCATGCGCAAATGCAAACTGCAGGTGGGCAACCAGGGTGCAAGACTGGTGTCTGGGAAGCGCACCTTGGCCCTGAGCTGACTTCCGGCTAGGGAACGCTGGCTGGCGTAAAACAAAAGCTACCCTGGAAAACGGACCCCCTCCTCCACTTCACCAGGTATGGAACCTCTGCAGGGCCGTCCTGCCAACTTCACAGGGACAACTGGGAATTTCCGTGCAGGAGCAACCCAGCCTGCCACCCGGCCTTCTGCAATTTGTTCCAATATTAGACAATTTGTTCCAAAGAGTACGACTGACTGCTAGACTTTACATCCTATAGTATGCTGGATCCAAGGACTTGATTGAGTCTCTCAGACATAATGATGTGTGAGAGAAGCCAGACACGAACGGGTACGTGCCTGATGATTCCATTTATATAAAATTAAAAATAAAAAGCAGGCAAAACCAACTACAACAGCGACAGGAGGCAGAAGGGCGACTCCTTGTTGGGCAGCAGCACGGACTGGAAAGGGACAGGGAGCCTCCCGGGGAGCTGGGCAGGCGTGGCTTCTTGATCAGGCAGTGATGACATAGGTGTAGAAATATTTTAAAATTCATCAAGCTCTATGCTTTAAGTATGTATGCATCTTGCTGCATGCATATTAGACCTGGACAGAAATTAATTTACAATGTTGTATAGGCCCCTTGACATTAATGGAAAATATATTCCTTTCTTTACCATACTCAGAATGGAATGCTTGCAAATAATACTATTAGTAATAACTACAGCTAAATCAAATATTCATATAGTACTATGCAGGGAGACCTGTAGGAATTATTTCCTTTATGTCCACAAAACACTCCCACAAGAGGTCACATGAGGGGACAGGGGTGTCGGGAGGGAAGTAACTATTCCAAAGTCAAACAGTAAAGAAGATGGCGGAACTCAGATTCAACACACAAAGAGGTCTGACTCCAGGGCTCTTAACTGATCTTAAAGTTTGTCACATACCACTGAAGGGTCTTTTGAAAAAATCTGGATAAACGTGATTGATGCTGTCTTTTCCCTTGAGGTTGTGAAGCTCCCAGTCATTACCTGCTCACCAGGCACAGGGAGGAGTGTTGGGGCCTGGGTGCTGGGCTAACAGTCCCTGGCCCATTACCTCCTAAGATTCCTTCAGGACACACCACGTTTAGCACAAGGGCCTGTTTTCTCTGGCCTGTTGCCCCCCAGTCTTTGTTCGTTTCCCACGAAGGAAGCTCGCAAGGGGAAGTTTCACGGGCTGAGCCTGGGCTTTTCCGGAACAGCACATTCTCCAGTGGAATTCCCACAGCACACCACACACTTTTAAGATCTGGCGCTTGCTTTCCTCTTTCTGTAGCTTTTTATATTGTTTTATAGTAAATATAATGTAGCTGTGAAACCCAGAGAAGCATTAACCACTCTCACTGTAAAATACAGAGCTCAGTATTTTCCAGACTCTTCCCTTTTTCTCCCTTCTCAATTCATTCTTTTACATTCTCCTTTGAAAATCTGTTGGATCATTGATTTCTGCATTATAAGGAACTATAAATTATAGGCGGTCTAAGAAACTCACTGCAGGGAAAGGCAGACAGCATCTTAATAACATTTTATTAGCAAGTGGGCACAAATGCCTGGGCTCCATTAGGCAAATACAGAATTAGCGTCTATCCCACAACTACCCAAGTAACTACATAAGCAGTCGTTTCTGAAGTCACTCGGAAAAATGACTGGATGTTGAAATTTTTAATTTAAAAAAATGGTTTCATGTCACCTCTGCCTACAGTGGGTCTGCTGGTCACAGCTCGCCCTGATCCCACTCTCGCTGCAGCGGTATTCCTGCTCAGGAATAGCTGAGCAGGCCCAGTTCCCGTGTGCTCCAGGTGGGGCTTTTGGAAGGTCACTGGACCATGGGATCATTATGGCTGATTTGACAGGAGAAGATGGGGCCCTGGGGGTATGGCCTGGCAGGGGCATCTTCCTCCCAGACTCCTCCTGTCTCTCTCTCTCTCTGCTTTTTGGTCACTATAGCCTGAGCAGGTCTCTGCCACCTGCCCCTCTGCCGTGCCACTTCTGCGAACTATGGACTGTAAACATAAGTCAAGATAAACCTCTCCTGGTCTAAGCTGGGTCAGGAATTGTGTCTCCATGACAAGGAAAATGACAGACATCTGGTGAGGTGGCAGTCCCGAGGATCAAGCCAAAGTGCCCTGTCCTGGGCCGGGACGCCATCCTGGGTATAGAGGTCTCTTTTGGCCTTGTGCCCCACTTCCATCCTGCTTGGCTGCTAGCCCTGCAGGACGCCAGTCCTCCTCCCACCTCATGCTCCTCCTGCCAGCCCTGGGGCACTCCCTTTCCTGCTGTCACACCTCCCATCTCCGCGTGATGGCGGACCCCACTGCTCAGGGCTGCTCTTAGGCCAGCTGTCATCTGCCGTCAACGCTATTTTCCGCAAATCAAACCAGAATGTGCTGGCCTTGGACGGCACAGCCGAGGGCAGCACAGCTGGTCTCCATTGCTGGGCCATCTCCCTCTCCACCGTCAAGGGGCATGACAAGGTAATCGTGCCCAGCTCCCGGTGTCCCCTGGGACCTGTAGGTGCCAAGATCTGCCAATCCACCAAAGACCCACATGGGCCTCAACCTCTGCCTGGTCTGCCGCAGGCCTCAGGAATCCAGGCTCCTCAACTGAAAACCTCTGAATGGGCACAACTGCACATGTTCTGTCTCAAGGAGCCATAAGTAATCTCAGAGGCATGTATAATCTTAAAAACCATTCCGGCATCAGCCAAGCCCAGCCTTACTTTCAAGAAATGACTCGAACACAAAGACACACTCACATGCACACACGTGCAGGCATAGACACTTTGTTCCTTCCTGAAAAACAAGCTTGGAAAAGGAAAGTGCTGGTGAAGCTAAAAGAAACTGAAATAAAAGCCAAGAGGGCAAGATGGCAACACGGGATCAGAACAAGTACTTCTGGATAATTTCAGCATAAAATACCAAATTCAGTGATTACTAAAATGAATGAACCCATTAGATATTTCTGATAGAGAAATAAGGAAAAAATAAAAGGTGAATTTCAAGCAAGCGCTCCAACCAAAACCACAGCTGCACATACCGTGGGAAGTTTCAGGCAGCATGGACTGTCCAGGGGCCTTGGGATCACACAGGAGTCCCACAGGTCTCTTACATGTGCCCTGCACAGCAGGAAATATGGCTAATGTAGAGGTGATTTAAAAACAGAGTCCTGCCTTCTGATGCGTAGCAAAGCCAAAGTTAAGTCCTTCTAGAGTGTACTTACCTGGTCATCATAGCGATATGTGAGGAACTGCTCCCCCGTCGTATCTTCAAGGAAACTTCCCTGAGGAGACAGTGCAAACTCAGGAAGGAAATAGGCTCCAGGCGACTTCTCTGCTGTGATCTGAAAGACAAGGTCACCTGGTCACAAATAAGCCTCCAGGGAGCCTGGGATTTAGCTCAGTGGTTCCAGTGCCTGTCTTGCAAGTGCAAGGACCTGGGTTCAATCCCTGGTAACCACATATCATACTGGGTGTGGAGACTCACCCCAGCAGCAACCAGTACCACATGCCACAGTGCCGGGTGTGGTGGCTCACGCCTGTAATCCCAACACTCGGGAGGCAGAGGCAGGAGGATTGCTGTGATGTGAGCTGGAGGCTGAGCTCGGGGCCAGCCTGAACCACAAAGCGAGATCCTGTCTTAAAAAAAAAAAAAACCTTAAAAACAAATAAAGCCTCCAGGGAGGAACCCCCTGAGAGCCAGAGTCCACAAAGGATGTTCCAAGAAAATCCATCCACTCCAGGCTGGACACAGGCAATGACCTGGCTCAGGCACTTGGGGCATGTGTGTCAGAGCACTGTTAGGCCAGACCTCAAATTGGCAGTGGTGGTATTATTCCCCGATACCTGTCTTCCTATCCCCTCCCTATCCTTCCTTCTGCTCTGCAACCTTTCAGCAAGTCACCCACCCAGTAGTTAGCCTGCTTAAGCTTTGCTGAGGCAAATCCATCACTTTTACAATTTTTTTCTCTCCACCCTTCTTCATTACCATTATTTCTTATACAGGACTAGAAAATAATTTTTTTCCACAGTACAGCAGAAATTTATGTTCATTACAGAACCTTTAGAAAATACAGACCAACACAAAGGACAACAAAAATCACTCAAACCTAAACCAGGGCTAGAACCTGCTAGCTGTCATATGCGGGGACACAAGTCCATCTGCCAAAGAGTGTGAGCAGTCGAGCTTAAAAGCTTAAAAAAGCTTCCAGAATAGAGGGAGCCTTCCAAGAGGATTCTTATATTAACCTGACCATGCATTCAGTGCACATTTATCGAGCACCTGTCATATGCCCTGCATGTTCCTAAGGACTTAGATTCGATGAGGAACAAGATTAGGTTCCTGTTTTTATGGAGCTTCTACTCGGGTAAAGAAGATACACAGTAAATCAAGTAGTGAACTACTGCACTGGACTTAAACAGTGAGATTACAGTTGAAGGTGCTACAAAGGAAATAAACAGGTGACATCAGAATAACCCTGGGGCAAGGCTGCTCGATTTTCATCAGTTGGTCAGTGAAGCTTCCCTGAGAAGGTAAGTTTGAAGTTAATACCTAGATCATAAGAACTGGGTCTGCAAAGAGCCAAGGGTGAGGATTTCTGCCAAATGAAAAGCAAGACCCAGAACCCTAATGTGGAAGGGAGGTCCATGGGCTTGAAGAATAGAGAGAGCGTCGGTGTGGCTGCTTCAGTGTGGACAGGGTGATGCGATGGAGATGAGAAGAAAGGAAGACCCAGGACATCGAGAGACCTGGGGGCCATGGCAAGGGGAAGAGAGCCACGGAAGGGCATTTAAACAACACGGACCATCACCCAACAGAGAAGGAGCAGGGCGGGGGGCGCCGAAGGGAAACCTTCGGATGAGACCGGCGGATGAAGGGAAAGCAAGGAACCAAAAGCAAGACAGTCACCACCTCTTTGCTGTCTCTGTCCCCTCAGGGCATGCTGGGATTTTGCCCTGAGGAGCTAGCTTTAGAGGAACCCAGGGGGTGTGCAGCACGGAGGGAGGAACAGATCTGTTGGGAGGCCAGAGTCAGTCGCTACTGGAGATGAGAGATCCACGTAAACAGCCTGAGCTGAACGAGCTAGACAAGCTCTCCAGACAAAGTCTGGAGCTGGGGGAGGGGGTGAGGCAAAAGATAAAGACCTGGAAGTCAGCACTTATATTTATATAGTATTTATAGCCATTCCGTCACAAAGGCCTGTCCCTAGAAAAAGAGTTTGGTAGATAAGAGGGCTTTGTCTGGCACCCTCGGCAATTCCACCACCTGAAGACGGGCAAGTAGTGCGCACCTGTCATCTCAGCACCCTGGGAGGCTGAGGGAGGAGGACCTCAAGTGTAAGCCAAGCCCTCACTTATCAAGACTCTGGCTGAAAACAAAAAATAAAAAGGCCTGGTGTGTGTGTGTGGGGGGGGGTGGCTCCCTACAAAGGCCTTGGGTTCAGTCCCCAGTACTACAAACAATAATAATTCCACCATTTGAAAATGAGGAAAAGAAAAGAAGCAAGTAAAAGAGATTAAAAAGTGATTAATTAGATTAGAAGTTTTAAAATGGGTCAGGGAAGAATTCAACATTAAAGACAGCAGTCAACTCTCTTGAACGCCACAGAGAAAGTGAGGAAGATGAGTCTGGAGAAGTGCAGACTGCACTGCAGTTTCAGTGCCGCTGCAGGGGCAACTGCACCGGGTCTGAAGAGGGAAGGAGAAAAGCCTGAGACAGAGCCAGTGCAGCCTGCAGGGGCAGGTGATGGTTAGAGGCAGAAGACACTGGAGTATTTTATTTGGTACTGCACAAGAGGAGACAAGGGAGCTGGCAGCAGAGCTGCAGGAGGAAAGCCCTTGAGAGGCACAAGAGATGGTCCAGGAAGCATGAGGAGGTCCAACCTTTGTAACGGGGATGCCTGGCCCACGTCAGTCTATGGCAGCCATGCTGATTTGTTAATTCCAAGTCTGGGCCTCACTTCCCTTGGGCTCACTCCCTGGCCTCTGCTGCTCCACTCCATGGACCCTTGGTCCTAGGATGGGCCATGGATCCCTAGCACACTCCCTCCCTCACCCTGCTGAGCTTCCTTTACTCCAGGGCCACATTCTGAGCAAGGCAGGCATGTACTAAGGTGGGCAGAGGTGAGGTGTTTGGAGCCACATGGTAATGGCCCAGCCCTTCTCTATAACCAGCTTACGTGTATACTGCGTCTCTGCAGGATTAAACACAAGAACAAACTCTTAAGCTCTAATAAGCTTTTATCCTTCTGTTTAAGTTCAGGTTGTTAAGATGACACATCTACAAAGCCCAGGCTCTGTCTCTCCTTCCAGACTCACTTCACCATTGACTCTTGGAAGACTTTGCTGTCTGTAGATGGCATCTCCTCTGAGCTACGCCCCACAGCAGGATCCTAGCACAGTGTCTGGCATGTGGGTAGCAAAGTTTGAAAGGCTGGCAGGTGGCACCCCTAAATCCTGCAGTAAGGGGCCTACCTTCTTGGCAAGCTCCACTCCCCTAGATTCTACTCACACTCCACATGGATGGACGGTGATTTACATCCACCTCTTACTATTAAAATCCTCACTCTTGTTACCTAAGTGACCATGAGAGAACCACTTTTATGTATTTAGGAGATGAGTACAACCCACATGTGCGTATACACACACACACACACACACACACACACACACACACACACACACACACCCTGCAATTCTAATGTCCAAACAGTGGGAGATCCAGGAAAGCCCAAGAGCAGAATCACAGAGCTGCAGAATCAGAAGAACTCTACAGATGGCCTTGTCCCACCCCTTGGTGGCAGGAGTCTCTCCTGCAGCACCTCCCACAGCAAGATATGCAGATCCTCTGAAAAGAAAGTGAGAAGGACTCTAAGGCTACAAAGATCTGCTGGGAGCCGGTGTTTGCCCCAGGTCCTCATGACTACCTCCTGAGGCAGGTGTCACCCATCTTTTTTCCCAGCTGAAAAAGCTGAGGCCCAGGAGGTCAGGTCAGGAGACTGAGGACACACACTCCCGCCTCCAGGGAAAGGTCTCCATCTGTCCCCTCCTATCTCAGTGGATGATTCTTAGAGCAATCTTACCATCCGTATGGAGAAACACTTGCACCTCTGCATGGCTTCAGAAAACCAGCAGCATCAGAAGATGTCTTTGACACTGGGTTCCACTAACACAGTTAGTCCCAGAGGGGCTAACTGTCATGATGTTTTGGTGACATGCAGCTGCTTAAGGGATGGGGTGACCAAAGACGACAGTGCCCTTAAGTAGCAAGAGGCAGGGGGGGTAGGAGAGGAAGATAGGAAGTGTACGATCTTCCCATGGCACCAGCCAGGGTGTGGGAGGGAAGCACACAGCTGCTCAGGCACTGGGGAGGGGACAGCAACTTGGGGATACTGAGTCTGAGGCCTGGGGGTACAGCTGTGTCCCTTCCTCCCACTCTCAGTGGGAAGCTGTCACTCTGGCAGGAGGACACGAACATGGGATGGGGTTCAAGGACAAGATTTTGTATTCCAAGCTTCAATCTATACCTTATAGAGTCAAAAATAACTTCCAGGTAGAGTTCAATTGATTGTAATATTATTATGTAATACAAATATATGGGGTCTCTGAGCACAGTTCCTGATACAGCTGCTAAACCTCTAGGAGAGGCTGGCGATGGTCATCTTCCTAGCATGCATGAAGCACTAGGCTCAGTCCCCCCACACACCCCTCTAACAGAATTGCTGGGGAATTTTTTGTTCTGACATTTGACCTTTGACTCTAGCCCCTGGCACACAGCTCCCAGACCTTTGCCAATGTATGGATGATGGGAGCATCTGTTGTTGGAATCCCATCTGGTGGGACAGGGGCAACTTGGGATCAACCAGGGGAACCTTCCACTTTGAGTCTCATCCCCCAACCTCGAGGTGACGCTGAGTCTGTACCAGGGGGCCGGTGATGTCACCATGTCCTCTGGTAATGAAACTCTATAAAAACTCAAAAGCACTGGCTTTGGGCATGTCCAGGTTGATGAACACACCTAGTGCTGGGGGGTGCACCCTAACTCCCAGCCATGGGACCTCCCACACCTCACTCTGAGTGTCCCCTTCACCTGACTGCTCATTTGTACCCTTGATTGTGTTCTTTGTGAATGACCTGGCAGACATAGAAAAATGCTTCTCTGAGTTCTATGAGCCACTCTAGCAACCAGTGGAACCCAAGGGAGGAGGAATAGGGTCCTGGATTGACAGTCCATGGGCTAAAAGCACAGTGACATCACATAACTGTGGCGACTGAACTGAGAAGCAGACTCGTGGGTCCCTTAACCTTGGGTCTGATGCTACCTCTAGGTCGATAGTTTCAGAATGGCGTGGTACCCCTCTGAGAATGGGGAGGAAGGAGAGCCCCAGACACTCGGTGTCAGCAGTGTCATGCTCAACGGGGAATAGAGAGCAAGAAAAAACACAGGTTTTGTTTTGATCTCAGAACGATGTAATGAGGAGAGACAGAAGAGAAATGATCTTGAAATGGAGCCGGCACCCAATGTGCCTCCAAAACCAAGCAGTCAGCAGTGAAAACAAACACAGGGGATTTAGCTCAGTGGTGCTGCGCCCGCCTCACAAGCACAAGGTCCTGAGTTTGACCCCCGTACAAAAAAAAAAAAAAACAAGAAAAACAACAGTGTGACTCTAACCTGGGCTCCTCTGGGCCCTGCTGGGACACAGAGGGACCACACCCCCAGCCACAGCACTGAGCTCAGTGCTGGAATTGAGTCCTTCCCCCATGCCACTGAGAGGACCTGCAGCTATAGACCAAACCTGGGACCGGACCACCTGCTGTCCTGCCATGGACACCCTCCCTCCATCTGGCCCACACTTCAGCCTGCTCTGCAGACTGTCTGACCCAGCTCTGCCTCCTACACACTCAGGACTCTCTCTACACATCGCATCAGCCCAAGGGCACAGCATCCTATCACTGCTGCAAAGACAGGGACAGGGCAGGCTGATGACTCTACCCAGTGACAGCTCCCTCTGCCCAGATGTCCCCACAGGTCACTGGAGACACCTCCTCAGGGGCTTCAAGTCTGCAGCGACTCAGATGACACAGGAAGCAAGATGTGGGTGGGGGAATCAAGATTCTGAAAGAGCTGAGCACACGGAAGGGACGGGGATGGAAGCGCCTGCCCTGAAGGCACTGCCCAAGCCTCTGCTGCTGGACTTCTGCCCTCACAGGACTCAGCGGGGACTCTGACTCTGAAGGTCATTGTCAGAAACGGCACATTTCCAGCAACCCAGAAGGGAGCTCAGGTCTGCGCAGGCACAGGGGCCTTGGCTGCAAGCAGAAGCTGCTTTAGACAATGACACTCTGTGGGCCGGAACTGTGCCTCCCTGCAGCAGGCTGATGCCTTCCTCATCTTGGGCGTGCAGCCCTTTGCATCTTTAGGTGCCATAAGGAAAAATTCAAGAAAACCAACACTGCTTAAACTGGGGGTTCCAAACACATTTTTCTTCTAAAAGCCATGATGTATATTTTGTTTCCTGATCCTAACATGAAAGTTAAAAACAGACACCTTCTGAACCATTTTGGTTCTGCAAGTTAGGATGTAAACCTCCTGAGACTTTCTGTCCAAAAACTTCCTGATGAAATATAAATATTACTCTGGCAAGTTTGGAAGAGTGGGCTGAAGAACAAAGAGTTTTCACCTTCTTTTCCTGAGTTTTAAAAAAGTAATTTTAGGGATTTAAGATTTTCTCTTCCACTAATTAAAGAGAAGTCTCCTGATAATGTTACTCTGAAAGACTTAACATCTGGAACATCTGGGAATGCCTGCCCCCAAATACCTTGTAGCTTCACACCTCAGCTTCACTGGGGGTCACATTTGAAAAGAAATGTGAGCAGCAGGCCCTTCTCCATCCTCCTGAGCAGTGAGGAGAAGCCTGAAGGTGTCCTTATGCGGAAAGAGCTGTTTACACGGAAAAGCTCTTTCTGGGATTTGAACATTAGCAAACTGGAATTTGGGTCTCATAAACGATCTACAACCCCACTTCTGCTGCCACCAACCATGCATTTTCTCTCCCTCCTTTCTTCCCTTTCCTCTCCTTCCAGCCTTCCTACATCTTATCCTCCATCAGCCCTGGCAAAAAGAACCCAAAGTTTCACTGAAAAGATCCTGAGGGACCAGATCTCACCTTCTAGTTCCCTGAAAGGACAGAGCCGGAAGTGGATGGCCCCACCCTTCCGCCACCTAAGCCTCTTCTGCACTGAGCACTAGGTTGTGATAACCTGAATCTCTCCCAGATGCCAACTCTAGTCTCTGCCTCTCCACCGGAGCCCCACATGGCCTGAATCTCCTCCACCTGGAAGACACAGGCTCCAGCTCTGCCCATGCTGGCATTTTGCATGGGTCACTTTAAACCCTGGACACCACTCCAAAATGGGGAGTGGAAAGCAAGCCTTCTCTGCCAATGCACACACCACAGACCCTCTTTCTCCTAAGCGACCCCCAAACTCTCACTTAAGAGCCCGATTTTGAAGACCTTGATGAAGTGATCCATCAGAAACTGCTGCAATGATCAAAATATCACATGAAAATAAGTTTACCTTGGGTCCAGGGATTTAGCTCAGGTTCCGGCGCCTGTCTTGCAAGCACAAGGGCCCGGGTTCAATCCCCAGTAACCACATACAATACTGGGTATGGAGACTCACACCCAGCAGCAACCAGTACGACAAACCACAGTGCCGGGCGTGGTGGCTCATGCCTGTAATCCCAGCACTCAGGAGGCAGAGGCAGGAGGATTGCTGTGATGTGAGTTAGAGGCTGAGCTCAGGGCCAGCCTGAACCACAAAGCGAGACCCTGTCTCGCTTTCACCTGCGGCATGCAGGGGACGGCGGAGGGAGAAGCTGCCGTGCACAAGGACTATTTGGAGGCTGCTGGCCAGATGCGGAGTTCTCTGGTCCTTGTCATCTCGTCTGAGAATTTCTCCCGACCCAAAAGGAGTTCCAGGCTAGGAAGAACGCTCTCTTCCCAGCTGTCTGGGCGCTGGAGTCTGGACTTTGATCCTCAGAAGGAACACGCTTTTTCCTACCTCCTCACCACCAACACTCATCATTCTGTCTCACACAGAGAAAAGGGCATCTTGGCCTCTTACATGAGAACAAATAAGGCCTTTATTTCACCCAAACGACTGGGGGTAATGCATCCCAAAAGCACGGAGTGTCCGAGTAATTTGGGAGCTCACAGGTCCTACTCAGTCAAAACACATTGATTAAACACCTACTGTGTACCCAGCCATTACCAGAACAGACAAGAATCATATTTCTCAAGCTCAGAGTCAAATCAGGAAAACAGAAAATGAACGTAAGAGAGAAGTGAGCTGCACACTACATCATGGCAATAGGAAACTAGAAGAGCTGGGTACAGGGTGTAAAACACAGATTTAAACAGTAGTCACGGTGGCCAAGGCAGGTCAGGGTTCCCTAGGGAATCACTTTTTCCTCTGATTTTCTCAGCTGGATAGAAGTATTCTTCATACTCTGCCACTTGCCTTGGGGGTTCCAACATAACTACCCTCTCTAGGAACCTGGCCAGGCTCTGCAGAGCCTGGGAGTCCACCTCTACTCACACAGTGGGGACCCTTCCCTCCTTGCTCCATGCACCTCTGTGCCTCCGTAGCCTGGGACCGACCTGACCGGGTCGGGTGAGCCTGCTTCTCCCACAAACCCCCATCTAGGGGCAAGGCGGCCGCGGCCTTCCCACCCTGCACAACGCCCCGGCTTGCCACTGTCTACAGCCCACAACACAAGTGCAGCCTGAGTGCGCACTGCCCATCCCTTGGTTTGCTTCCCTTGGTTATGCAGCCATGGTGTCCTTTACTGACAACCCGTGTGGTCATTCCTGAGGATGACACAAATCTATGTCCATCACTCATGCATGGGTAGGTACTAATTCAGTGGCAAAAAACAAATGTGTTATGACTCTTCCCCACCTGGCAATGAGACACCACCCGGTGACAAAGTCCAGGACACACGGGGGGACCTGTGCGTGTTTATTCGCAATCTTTCTCAATGCCACTGCTTCATTTCTTTCAGGAAACAGCCCGTCTGTGTGGCTGACATCACGCAGGTTTCCCAGTGCTGCTTTCCCAAGGAAGAGACAGAAATATTCTGTTTGCACACACTCTGAAAACATTTATATTCATCATAAGACGGCTTGTTTTCCAGGGCAGGAAGTATTCAGTGTGGACATATCAGAAGAGATGCCAAATTTGCTGTCTGAATGTGCATGCTCTTCAGAATCCCTAAACAGGCAAGACAGGGGGAGACGCTGATGGAGACTCAAGATGTCTTTGCTGCATGCAATATAAAATGACATCTCTTTGATTTCCATGACCCTCAAAATACCCCAAGGCTTGGCATAAAATATAAAAGGCTTCTTAAAAGAAGAAGGTGGTAGGAACACAAACTCCTGTTCTACAAGGGGAACAGAGCTGTACTGGAGCTATGAATCAGCAGAAGAAATTGTTATAAACATACTCTGTTTAAAAATGGAGGAATGCAAGCTACAATACTGGGTTGAAGTGATACATTGGACATCACACAAGTTTACAGATTAAAGACAGGATATTTTCTGGTATAATTTTAATTTCTTAATGGTACATAGAATTATAAATAATTTTCTGGAGTATTTAAAACAGCATCATCCCATCCCATACTTGTTTGACATGAAGATGTCACTTGGTTTTAAATCCTAAATAAACAATGGGTTCGTGTGAACAGTGGTACCAGATACACAGAAAAATCACATTCACGCACAAGACACACCTGGGGACACCAGGCACCTGTCCTGATTGATAGATGCAAGCTGTGTCACTGGGACGCTGAGGTGAAATAGGGCTGTGTGGCCATAGGCACATACATCCCTTCCCATGGCCCGTCTCACTCCCCACCTGCCTGGACAAGCAGAGGGGCAGCACAAGTCCCCAGGCAGGAGAGAAGCCAGGCAAGAAGGTGTCTATGCAGGAATTTTGTTTCTCTACTATATTTTTTAAATTACCAAAGTAATACTTTTGGTGTGAATTTAGCAGAAAGATATCCAACAGTCAAAAAATGACAATCCAGCACCTGCTGTGGACAGTCACTGCACTGTCTTGACCAAAATCCCTGTTCTGCCCTCACTGTTCCCTTGCTCGGCAGCTGCTCTATAAGGCAGGAGGCCAGGATGAGCTGACCAAGGCTGACATGTCTGATCTTTAGTTTGCAAGGCTGATTATTTTCTGATTAGGTTGCATTTTGTGGAAAACAGGGCAGATCCAGCAAAGAAGCACAGTCTCAAGACCCCCTTGGCTGATTCAAAAGTCCAAGACAGTCATATAAACTTAAAGGTACAAAGAAGGTGCCGCATGACTCAGAATGAAAGGCAATGCCAAAGACCAGAGCTCCACCTCAGAGAGGGAGGGCGCCTAGCAATCAGGAAGCCCGGCCCAGGACACCGGCTGTCTGCGCTCTCTTCACCTCAGGGCCTCGGGTGTAAAGGGAGCTTACAGCCTTACACTTCCCAGAACTACTTAATAGAATTACATATATAACTGTGCTCTTTAAACTGCATGGAGAGGCACAAATAGGTACCACTATGGTTACTGTATTCACAAAGTTCCAAAAACAAGGTTTTTACCACAAGCATGAGCATGAACGTGCAATTCACTGGGTGCTTTCCACAGGTGGACTCAGCTTGAAACCCACACTGTCCAGGCTTGGGCGCAGATGGAAAGAAGGGCCATTAACAAGCCACGTGACGAGGGCTGAGCCACCCAACAGGAAAGGTGGATTGCTAGGGAGCCTGTGACTCCGTGTCACAGCAGGCATCACGAGGCCAGGCCCCAGGCTGGGCAGGAAAGGACAGTAAGAGACTAGACAGGAAAATGGGGGGCAGAGGTAAAGAATGGACCTTCCGAGCCTCAATGAATAACGTGGGCCAGAACAGGGAGAAGAGCATCGGGGGATAGACACAGCCGGGGCTGGACAGGACGCTGGCAGGCAAAGTGAGCAGGTCCCACAGAGTCTTGGGAAGCACTGGAGAAGCATCAGGAAGAGAAGCGAAAGGGCTCGTAGGGAGGAGGGCAGCTGGGTGGGTGAGATGGAGCCGAAGCCAGCCTGGGCCTCTATATGTTTCCGGGAGAGATGTCACAGCAGCAGGGCAGCTGGGAGAGGGTTACAGCAAACAAACACCCCAGGACTCGTGCATGAAAAACGGGTCTGATCTATTTGAAATAGTGGGGGCAATGGAAAAGTTTAGAGAAAATATATAAATAATCAAAACTGAGACAAGGAAAAGGAAGGAGGGAGGGAGGGAGGGGAAAGGGAAGAAAGGAAGGAAAGAAAGAGAAGAGAAATGAAGGAAGGCAGGGAGGGGAGGGAAGAAGGAAAGAAAACATCAATGATCCTTTAACCATTAGAGTGGAACCTGTATTTAACATTCTTCCCAGGAAGAAAACAACAAAATCATAAGATTTTAGAGTGAGCTTTGCAAAACATTCCCTTTACAAATAATTTCAATCTTTTAAAAACTCTTTCAAAGAATAGTAAACAGAAAAGAACATCTGAAAATTCACTCAGTGAGAATATTATAATCTTGATAACATAAGCAGACCAGAATAGTCTCACTCTTACAATGAATACAAAACCCCCAAATAAAATAAATCTGACACTGTATAAAAGGAAAGCACCAACCACAGAATGGGTCCATAGCTCGTGTTGTTTTCATACCTTGAACACAACAGAGGAGTAAAACGAGTGAACTCAGCTTCACACGTCAACAGAAATGAAATTTAAAACCGTAACACTAAGCAGAACAGATACCGTATGATTTCATTTGTACAGAATCCAAAACTGGATAATACCAAACAATGTATTTTTTAGAGAAATGTACTCATGAGGCTAAACTGTAAAGAAAAGATAACACATTGTTCCCTCTTGCTGTGGTTACTTTCAATCCTAGAGGTGGCTTCAATAAGGCAAGGACAACCAAGAAGCCCCAGAAGGACTGGTACTGTCCATTTCTAGGCTCCACAGTGGGTACATGGGTGTTCCTTATATTAGATTCCTGGGCCACCTCATATATTGTATAAGTTGGAGGTTACACAAATGCATATAGTCATCTTCCTTTAAACAGCACATTATATAAATCTTTTCTGGGTGTATGCAGAAGAAAAGAATAAAATCAGTTTTAAATCAGACAAATATATATATTTATATACATACATATATGTATAAATCCTCAACCTGGATTTATATATAAATATATATATATTTGTCTGATTATATATATATTCAGATATATATGCATGTTTATATTAACATTTGACACAATCTTTCATATCAATGAGGAAGTGGCAGATTATTCAATAAATTCTTTAGCATGATAGTTAAATAAGGAAGAAAATGATCAAACAGAGATTCCTCCTTCATCAATGCATGGAAATTAATTCCATATGAATAAAAAAAGTAAAAGTTTAATAAGTATACCTATATAATTTCACGATTTTCTGAAGTCAAGAATGGTGAGTCTGTTTCTAATCTGTTTCTAATCTGACTGTTTTCCCTTTACAAGTTACTTTTTCTTTCACCTGGAGTTCTTAAACACATTTCTAATAGCCAATTTCAAGGTATTTGTATAACACATCCAACGTCATGCGTCCTAAAAATCAGATTGTATAAACAACTTTCTTTCCTCGTGCAAGAGTCACACTTTGTTGTTTCTTTATCATATAAAAGTTACACTCAAAGATGGACATTTTAAATCATATAAGGTGGCAATTATAGAACTATTTTAATCCTCAACCTCAGAAGTTAGAAATTTTACCAGACTTTACATATGTCTCAGTAGGTATCTGTTCTTATGGGTGCTGACCGTAGCCTCATCTGATCATTACTCAAAGCAACTTTCTACAAATAATTGTTTCATTTTGCCTTATCTCTACTTGGTCCTGTTTCTAGGGTCTGAATCTCGGGTCTCCCAAATCTGTTCTCCACATCTCTCAGCTTTTCCTCATGTTTTACTCTTTGCAGCTTTCTACTGTGTCCAATGTTATTTCCTCAACCTGGATTTCCTTCAACTCACTCAACGAATGTTTATTTTGAAAAGCTAATTTTATTTTTGGTTTAAGAGATCTATTTTGGGTATAGTGAAAACTCCGGAAGCATTGTCCCATGGTTGTTTCCGGCTTCCTGTCTCCCTCCATCCTGAAGAGGAAGTCATCCTTGCTGGGTGCCCTGTCATCCCTCTGGTTGGCTGCTGGGCCCAGGTGTGCTACATTTATGCTCCTTTACATATACAGACTCAAAACTAATAACTGGAGGGTATTTTTTAACAATCAGCCAAGCTTTGTACCTGTGAAGACTAACTCTCCTAAGCATAGTTATATCCCAAATATATCACTGTACTAAAAGGGGGAAGGAGAATCCGAAATGACAAGAGATTACACTCTATGTTGGCCATGTTTACATAGAAAGAACAGAAGAAGGTATCTAGTAGCAGTCTAAGTGAAGGAGGAAAGAAGACGGGGGCGGCTGACCCCAATCCCACTGCTCCCCAAGTCCTGCCAAGCCCCACTGTGCCCCACAGGCCCCCTGGGCACATAGGGCTACAGGCATTCAAACTGTGCCCCATATGCATTCAAATAAGCTGACAAGTATAACAAACACTTGCTTTCAATGACAGTATGAAAACAAGTGATGTAAAACACCTCATTTAGAACTTTTCTATTGACTACATGTTGAAAGCATATTTGTATATATTGGGTAAAATTAAATATACTAGCACAGTTAGTTTTCATCTGTTTCTGCAAGCATATCTGAATGCCAGCAGGCATTACACTTCAGAGGGCCGGCACTGCCGTCCAGGATCTTGGAGGGGGCCTCACTTCCTTGGAAGTTCTAAGGAGAGGGAACCCCACCGGGCTAGCACAGGGGTGTCTGCCATATTCTACTCACAACAACGCAGTCTCATGTTCAAATCCCAGCAAATGATAACAAAAGGGGCTCCTGGTAGGATGATCAAGACCTTGCTCATCCAAGACCCCACACCTAAGAGGAAGTCCCACCTCACATCACTATGAATGACATCAACCACAGACCAGTGGGGAGGACCTCACTTCAAGAACATCATAGCAAGTTAAACGGCTACCTCATGATGCAGGTGGAAAACTAAATCATTTGATTCTTGAATGGGAAACCAAAAATCAACACAAATGCTCTCAATAAGATGTGTGTGACCTAAGCCAGGAAGCTCCTTCCCTTGCCTCCATTTTGTGCAGTTACAATCTGACATAATTCAGACAGTAACGCTACATCTGCACCTCATACTTAACGGTGTCTGGACGCTACTACAAATCTTTTCATCCCAAACCCTCCTAATAAGTGAGTGCCCACAGTAAGAACTGATCAAGGGGGTTGGTTGCATTTAAAGTAAATGAAATACAAGTGAACCTCCCTGTGAAGAAACCGGTTTGCTCTGTTCTAAGGAAAAGTGCCCTGAAGTGTTTTAGAAGCAAAATGGTGTGGCTGCTCCAAAGCTAGCCTGCGTCTACTCAGAGGTCTGTGACAGGTTGTAAAAGAGAGGCCTCCGCTACTTGGCGGAGGGCAGAAACCCAGGCAGTGGAGAGGGGGCGAGGCCAAGAGGACGGAGGTGGGAGAGCGAGCTTGCTGCCAGAGAGGGGCTAGAAAGAGCCTGAGATCTGTGACGGGGTCTTTCCACACAGGCGTGGGGGGAGGTCATGGAGAAAAGGGAGTTTCACACCCCCACCCCTCTCTCCTCTCTCTCTCTATCTATCTATCTCTGCTCCATGACAAAGATAAAAGAAAAGGAAAAAACAGTTCCATCACTGTGTGCCCACAATGCACAACACAGTGGGTAGGTGGCACAGTTAATGTAAACTAATGTCACATCAACCCTGCAAAGTAATTAATCTCAACCCTTCTTTCTAATGAAGGGAAGAAACCACTGAGATTGTGGGCACAAAGAGAGCTGCCTAATATCTAAGAAGTGGCGAGCCTGTATGAAAACTCATTTCCTTTTCACAGAATCTGTGAAAGGACACAGAACGGATTTTCTTTGGTTAAAAAAAAAAAAGAGGGTAAATAGTTAGATTGACAAATAGGAGGAATCTATATGGCAACAAGGTAAGAAAGGATCGCTCAGGAAAGACTCAAAGAGGCAAACTAAAAGATAACACAAAACCTCTTCACCCATCTATTCGCTCCGCAGAGTTCTGGACACCGCCTCACACCACACACCAGAAACGTGGGACACAGTGCTACACAAAAGAGACTTAAAATCCTTGCTTTCCAAGAGTCTGCCGTCCAAACACAATCACATTAACGTTCAAACCTCTCATCATGAAAGGTCGAAGCACTAGCTGTACACTGAGTGAAGACGTGTGAATCAACAAAGGGTTCTTACACAGAATATGTCAGGGCTGTGCACAAATAAGAAAGCAAGAACTAGAAAAAAATCCTAATAGCCAAAAAGTAGAACTAATAATTAACAGAAGTAGAAACCCAAATGCCCATAGACACAAAAAAAGAGGTGTATCTTACCAGTAACCAGGGGTATATAACATCAAAAAGATGCCGTTTTATAACTTTGAAAATGGCAAGCATATAAAAGCCTGATAATATCAAGTACTGCAGGCTATGTAGTAAAATAAGAACCCTTCATCTTTTACTTAGACTATAAACTGGTATCATAAGTCTGCAAAATATTTTTTTCAAAAACAGGTAAAGCTGATGATGATTCTTGAAGCAATTCCATTCTTGGGTGTAGACCTTTCAAACACTAAGGCACAAAAAGATGTATAAATACTCAAAAAAGGAAAACTAGAAACAACTAGATGTCCAACAGGAGAATAAGTAAGTTTAGATTTCTTCTGCAATAAAATCCTATATAAACAGTGCAAATAAATCAATTAAACCTGCATTTCACATGATGGATGAATCTTACAATGTTGAGCAAAAAAGCAAGTTTTAGAATGCACATAGAATAATTTATGTAAAATGTAAAAGGTACCCCCAAAGTACATATTCTGCTTAGGAATAGGTAGTGTAAGTATAAAAAATTAGAAAGAAATCATTAACTCAATTTTCAAGATAGTCATACTTACTGGGGACAAGAGGGAGAGAGAAAGGACAGCGTCCCTCTGTTAATAGTTTTCCCTCTGTTTTATTCCTAAGAATGGTACAGGAGTATGTAATATATTGTTATTTCATCTACTTTAATTATTAGAAGAATGCATAATTATGTTTACATTTGGTAGCAAAGAACAGAGGTGCCCCACTGTGAGAAGTTGAATGTGTGAGGCAGATGTGGAAGGGGCCATGGAACAGTCACCAAAAAGGGACATCACTCCACCCGAAATCCCAGAGTCCCACACTCTGGGAACACAGGCATGGCAGGAAGAGACCTGTCCTATGCCTCTCGTGTCTCCTTGGCTGCTATCTCCCAACACAGTCTGAACTTCCTCTAGGACACTGTCATCATTTCACTCTGAGGTGCCCCCAAAAAGCCTCCTGTGTATGGAAGGTGACTGGATCTTGGGGTGCTATGCTCACTTGTGGATGAGTTAGCTGACTTGCTCTCAGAAGAGGGGCCTGGCTAGGATGGTCACCAGGGGTGTGACCTGGAAGAGTGTACTTCCCTCCCTAACTTCTTCCTGGTCTCCATGATGTGAGCAGCTTTCCTCCGCCAAAGCCCTTCCACCATGCTGTCTTGTTTGAGTGTGCTGACCATCAGATGAAAGTTCTCACACGGGGTGGGGGGTGGGGCCAAAACAAATCCCTCCTCCTTTAAGTTGCATGTCAGATATTTCGCCTCATTGACGAGAAACTAACAAGAGCAGACAGCATGTCCTTAATGAGCCCCTATATGTCATAGGGCCTGTTAGGCTGTGAGAAGGTTCCAAAGGTAAAGCAGACACAGATTTCAAGAAATGAAAAAGAATGGGAAGTCCAATGAGGGTGAAAATATTAAATATATGAAAATACTCACTCACAAGATGGAAAACAAGGGGAAGTTTAAGGTAGTTAGGACTGGGAAAGACGTAGATGTCTAAAGCCTTGAAGGACATCCAATACTGAAAACAGAGGGGCAAAGGAGAATGGATGAAGAGGAGAGACCACATAGGCAACAAGGTCGGAGTAGAAACTTGGTGTGACATAACACAGGTGAAATGATCCACCGTGGTAGTGCAAGAGGTAGTAAGCCACACTGGGCCACAGGAAGAACCCGAAGGGCCTCTGCCGATGGTCACACGTAGAAGATCTGAGCAAGTGTCTACCTTCCTTCATTCTCCCCATAAATGCTAGATTCATCTTGGCTCAAAGAAATGACCAGTTTTATGGAGCCAGTAGTTTAAATTGAACTTGTGGCCAAACTCCAAGTAGTTCCAAAATGCATTTCCTTGTACTCATAAACTTCTGAAAAAGATTGGGTAAGATGAAGACTGCCGAGGATTCTTTCCTCTGCTGGTGGGCAGTTTGGTCCACCTGACAAGTGGCTAGGGTGACCCTGGGAGAAAAGTCATGCTCCTTTATGAGTTATAAACAACACATTTTTGTAACTGAAAAAATAAACACAGCTCACTTCTGAGAAAGCCAGCATTTGTAGGAAAGTTATTTTACATGACATCTGCTCTCTGATGCAAAACTTAAGGGAAACAGAAGGATTTGAGCCAAGCTAAGGGAAAGACTCAATTAGTATTTAGACTACACTTCCTTTGCATAAACAAACATTGACTCTCTTCACCCTTTAACAATGATGTTCTCCTCCCCACCTTTCCGCAGAACAGTCAGCATAGTGGCCCTACCTACATGCAATTTCATTTTTCACATGGTCAACCTCGGTCTGAAAAGTACTAAGAGGAAAATTCCAGAAATGAACACTCGAAGTTGTAAAGTATGTGCTGCTCTGAGCAGCATGATGAAATCTCGTGCTGTCCTCCTCCACCCTGCTTAGGATATAAACCATCCCTTCACCCAGCATGTCTGCACTGTGTACACTGCCTGCCCACTAGTCACTTGATGTCATCTCCATTATGAAATTGACTGTTTCACACCTCAGTGTGTGTGGTCCAGGGACTCTCACACAGTCACCTAATGCTATGTCGTGTGCCTGCATCATTCACTCCTTCTTCATGCCGGGGACTCTGGGCTCTCCAGACCATCACCAGAAGAAGAAGGGCGGGTATGCTAGAACGAGATTTTGAGAGGGAGGCCACATTCCTCCAGTCTTCATTACAGCACATTGTCTTAACTAGTATATTTTATTATTAGCTATTTTTAATCTCATGGTGTACACTTTGTAAGCTAAACTTTATCACAGGTATGTTTGTACAGAAGAATTAAACAGTATATACAAGGCTGGCAATCTCCACAGTTTCAGGCATCTCCTGGGGCCCTGAGGCACACTCCCATGGACAAATGGGGACTACTGTCATCAACCCCCCTTTAGACCCTACAGCAAGGATAAGCAATACCAGTAGGCCCCTTTGGCAGACGTTATACTAGTGGACAAGATTAAAGGCGTGTAACAGAAGAGCAGGATCACAGAGACTGAGAGCTTGGCCAAGGAAGTGCCAGGCAGAGTCACTCCATCACCACGCAGTGTCACTGGCGTCACAGGTGCCCAGAGGAGGACATCAGGTGAGCTGCAGTGTGAGCCTGCCCTCAGCTCTGATGTTTACTTATTCTATGACCTTGGACAGGTCCTGGTTGGGCTCCACAACCTCGGGCATTCTGCCTACCCCAGGCTTGAGTCTTTAAGTCATCTGGTCCACCCTCTGTTTATTATGCCATGGAGAACAGAGAGAAGCCAGCTACAATTTAGATCCTTTCCCCCAAATAGTCAAATGACACCATTCAGGTGACTCAGAGGACCAAGCTCCACTCTACCCAGAAATAGTTCAAATGACCAAAAACAAATGGGATGAGGAAATATCAACAATAGTTGTGAAATTGGAAAATGCCCACCATAGGATGTAAATTTTAAGAACTTTTTGCCAGATCACGAATGGAAGGACCACACAACAGAAAAAAGGCACTAAGGACAGATATATAGATGTCCATTCTTAAGAACAGATTGCAATGTTATGGAAAGTAAGCAAATGAAATTATAGCCGCATCCCTACTATGGCGGGGAGACCACAATTGGGCGCAGGGAGATGGAAGCAACATTCCTTCGCTTCAAGTTTCCTTTTACTGTAGACTTTCAGCAGTCAAGGGCAGCAGGAGAAGCTGTTCCCCACATCAAAAAGGAGACTGGAGAGAAGAGAAGGCTGGCCACCCTCTCACCTTCTACCACCAGCACTTTAGGTGGCAGGTGCAAATATTACAATAAAAATGTTAACGCTCAACAGTGATATTCAAAGTGTTTAATAATCTGTAAGCCAAAGGCACTAAGTAACCAGACAGATGTCATCTGTTGCTGTGGATATGGCTAGGCTGGTACGTACTTGCTGAGCATTAAACCCGGTGATCCTGAAAATAGATTTCTAGAGCACAAAGCAAACAATGGGCAGTGGATACATAGCGCGCATTAGTGCTGGTCTCAGTATTCTCAGTTCTCCTGCTGGGTTCTCTTGGAAGCTACTTGTGTCCCTGTGACTTATTGTGGTTAGTGAAATGTAAGTGAAATGTGCTGCTTCTCTTCAGCAAGCTTTGAGAACCAGTGTCCAGCAAGCCACAGTGGTGCACATTGACTCAGGTGGCTAAGGCAAACTCGGTAAGATCCTAGCTCAAAATAAATATAAAAAAGGACTAAGAACATAACTCAATGGAGGAGTACTTGGACTTTCCCAGCAGAAGTAAAGTTCTAGGTTCAGTACCTAATACTGCCAAAGAAGGAAAGAGGGGGAGAGGGAGGAATAAAGGAGAGAAAAAGAGACAGGAAAGGGAAAGGTGAGGAGGATAGGAGAGAGAATCAGTGACTAATTAGGTTCACCGTATTTATTACTTTGCTCTAACATGGCAATATGCAGTGTTTCAGATAACAACAGCACTGAGAAAAAAATTATAATATGTAACTGAGTGAGAAAAATTCTTGTACATTATATCACTAGGATGTTTTGATTGTTACTGCGTCATGATCTAACCTATCCCTGGTGATACCAGACCCAAGAAAAATTGAGCCTTGCCAGTTTGGGAAACATTAAAACTGGTAATAGAGCTATTAAAACTGCTCATTCAAGATCAAGTAAATGGAATTAAAATCAGCTTGAAAACTATGAGCATATATAGCATTAAAAATTATAACATGTAAGCAACCAAAAATGTACTCTAGAAAATGTGCTAAATTTTAGATAATCTTTACTTAACAATGGAGAAAAGTTGGAAATATGTAGTAAGTTGATACACATGTTTAAAAAAATGATGCAATAAAAAATGATGCAAAGATATAATATCTCAACATATTAGAAAGAGTACAGAGAAAAATTAAATACAGAAAACTAAGAGTTGGCTGAGAAATAGATAAATGTGAGAGTAATAAAAAGGAAGGCACAAGAGTAATAAGGGATAATGACAGTAAACGGTGACAGACAATGGATAGCTGCATATGGATAATCGGCGTTTTAAAAGAAGAAAACATAAAAAATATTATACCCAGTGAAATCATTGACTTTCTCAGAGGAAAAGCCCATGGGATTATGAAGGAAATGGTGTAGTCATGGTTCCGCACTCCCTCTTCTAAGTACAAGTTTAAAACTCTGGATATAAGATACCCATCAATCATGCAGAGACTCTAGGAAGGTGGAAAGAAGATGTCAAACGAGCTAGGAACCTCAGAGCTTGAGGAGCAATCCAGTGTTTGGTTCTCTGAGTTTTCTTTTTATAGTCCCTGTATTCTTTTTAATTGAATTCATTATTGGTACATTTTACATACACATCACGATCACACTCAACATTGGAAATTTATACCAATATTTGACGTGAGTTAATTCTCATTTTTACCCATTTCCCTACACCCCCTCCCCCTGACCCCCTATATATGCTTTTGTTTTATTTTTTATAAGATTATATTTTCTCTTTCCCCTCATTACTTTCCCCTACGCCTTTCCCTTTGAATATTTTCTATTTCACAAAATCTATCACATATTCTAGAAGTAATCTACATCTTCAGATTCTCATACCAGAGAAAAGATACAGTATTTACATATCTGTGACCTATTTATTTCACTTATGAGTGTATCGTAAAGGTATCTCCATATGAGTATAAATGACTCAAATTTATCACTCTTTATGAAAGAGGAATACTCAATTTTATTTTTTAAAAACCACATCTTCTTTATCCAGTCTCCAGTTGATGGGCATTTGGGTTGTTTCCAAGGTCTAGCTATCACAAACAGCTAACTGTGAGCATGTATATTTCAAGCAGGAGAACAGCAGGGTCAAATGGGACCTCTAACCCTAGTTTTTGAGGAATCTCCACACTGATTTCCACAGACGTTGGACCAGTCTACATCCCCACCAACCGTGGACAGTCCCTGTATTCTTTACTAGGTACTAGTGAGCCCTGCCAACTCACAAATGCCAACAAATAGAGAAAGAGAGAAAGAGAGGATTCTGTATTTAGAAACGAGGAAGAGGAAAAGGGAGAAAAGGGGGAAGAGGACGAGGAGAGAAGGAGGAGGAAGAGGAAAAAAAGGATAAGGTAGTGGGAAAAAAGCTGGAGAAGAATAAGCAGTAGGGCTGGGTTCTCTCACAAAGAGACCGGAAGACAGACTAGGACGATGGCGATCTTACCAATAACCACTGTGCCCCAGCCAAATGTCATGGCTGTCACCCACACACACACACCACTCCCCAGAGAGTGGCAGTGAACAGTGTGGAATGTGTTTCCATCCCCTTAGCAAAGTGCCAGCAAAGACCAAGTGTAGATTCTGAACTTGCACCACCAGGCCTGGATAATGGGGAGCCCAGTGACACTCCCATCCCCCACCTCTGGACAGTATCTGCTGAGACCAAGTGAGTCCAGACTTGACTCCTCCTCCCTAGCTGCAGCTCTGTGTCCCCCCTTCCCAAGTAGAGAAGACGGAACTGGAGAAAACTTCACCCTGCAAATAATATCCTAGGAACACTTCAGAGCAACCTACAGATGAGCCTGACTGAGTTAACAGTGTAAAATGTTGGAACAGAGCCACATGTGGGACACCTGCACCCCAGTACAAGAGGGGAGAAGGCCAAGTGGGACTACAAGGGCTCTCAGGGGGATGGCATCAGAATTATGACTGACAAAAGCAAGGAAGACCTGTGCACAAAATCTAAACAAAGCCAATGTCTGCCACAATCCAAGCGACACTTCAGCTAAACCAAGTAGGATCAAGACTCTCATGACAGGCAAAATATTTAGGATACAATAAAAAAAAACTCATTATAGTAAGAAACAGAAAAATCATAATTTCATTGAGAAAAGTCAATCAGCAGATTTCCATACTGAAATGACTCAGGTATTCAAATTATCTGACAAAGGTTTTAAAGCACTATCTTAAAAATGCTTCAGAGACTAACTATAACCACTCTTTAAACAAATGGAAAAGCAGAAAATATCAGAAAAAAAGAAGATTTAAAAAGAATCCATTAAAAATCACAGAACTGAAAATAAAATACCTTAAGTTGATTTTTTTAAAAATATAAAACCTGGAGCCGGGCATGATGGAACATGGTTGTCATCCGAGCACTGCAGAAGGCTGAGGCAGGAGGATCACAAATCAGAGGAAGAACGAGCATGTTGGCAACTTAGTGAGATTTTATCCCAAAATGAAAAAGAAAATTAAGGACTAGGAATGTAGCTGAGCATATAAGCCCAGAGTTCAATCCCCAGTACTAATACCAAATAAACTCCGGGAGCTGCTGCCAAGATGGAGGAGTGGTGAGGAGCAACTACTCAGCCTTTCCGAGAGTGAGCGCTCAGACGTAGATTATAGCAATGTGAGGAAGAAAAGGAGGGAAGCAGGTCCCCAAGTCCTAACAAGGACCTGAAACAAGAACTGGAGCCACAGGGAGACTGAAGAGAAGGACCTCAGTACAGAAGAGGGAGATGGGAGACAGCACTTTCTCCCCGAGTCCCAGCCACGGTTTGAACAAGGCTTTCTTAGAGAAATGCATCAATGGCATGGAGCAGTGGGCACTGGAGGCTAAAATGCCTCCTGAGAAATTCCAGTTCTGATGTTTCCAGGTGAGCCGTCAGTCACCATTTTGGAAAGGGGCCGGCTGAACCTGGGACTCAGAGGAACAGTTAGTTCCTTCCTCATCTGACTGTCTCAGCCAACAGTGAGTTGGCTCTGTCTCATACCAGTGTCGGGGTGAGTGCCACTACAGGAGACACCCAGGGTCAGGGAGCTGAACTGAGCCAGAAGAGGCACCTGGAGAGTTGTGGGCTGAACAACCTGTGCCTCGGCCTCACATCCATAAACCAAGATCAGCCTGAACCTCGGTAGACTTAAAAGCACACACTTGCTGAGATTATCCACTGTTCTGCCATAATTACCTCACAGAGTTAGAGAAAACAATCTTTAAGTTCTTCTGGAACCCAAAGAGAACTAGAATAACAAAAGCACTTCTGGGAACAAAGGAAAGACAAGGGTTATCACAATCCTGGTTTGTATTACAAACCTACCACAATAAAAACAGTATGGTACTGGCAAAAAAACCCAGACCCAAGGATCAATGGAACAGACTAGAAGATGAAGAAATACCTCTAAACATACTCAGAGATCTTATCTTTGACAAAGGGGTCAAACTCCACCACTGAAAAAAAGATGTCCTCTTCAATAAATGGTCCTGGGAAAACTGGATTTCCACATGCTGAAGATTAAACTTAAACCTCTATCTCTCACCATTCACTAAACTAAAATGAAAATGGATCAAATATCTAAAGATTATAACAGAAATATCAAATCCACTGGAAGACAGAACAGGTAGAACTTTGACAAGTATAGGCAAAGATTTTATGAACAAAATTCAGATTCCACAGGAAATATCACAAAGAACCAAAAGTTGGGATCTCATCAGATTAAAAAGTTTAGGGTAGCAAAAGAAACCTCTTAGAGAATGAAGTACAACTCAAAGAGTAGGAAATGTTTTGTAGCTGTTCCTCAGACAAAGGACTAATACTTAGAAGACATAAAGAACTCAAATAAATCAGCCTTCCCACACTGAAGGATTTAGTCCAAAAAAGGGCAGCTGAAATGGATAAAACACTTCTCAAAGAAGTAGAAATGGCAAATAAGCATATGAAAAAATATTCACTATCACTGGTCATTCAAGAAATGTAAACTAAGACAATATTGATATTTCACCTCACTCCAGAAAGAATGGCTATTATTAAGAGATCAATAGATCAATGATCAATGGCTATTATTAAGAGATCAATAGATCCAGACCAATGGCTGTTATTAAGAGATCAACCAATAATACATGCTGGTAGGGCTGTGGGAAGAAAGGGATCCTCCATTGTTGGTCAGAGTGTAGATTGGTGCAACTGCGGAAAGAGATACAAGATTCCTCAAAAAACTAAAACTAGAGATTCCATTAGACCCCATTATTCCTCTTCTTAATATCTTCCTGAAAGAATTAAAAGCATCATACCACAGAAATATACCCACATCTATGTTTTAACAAGACATTTTGTAATAGGTAAAGCTTGGACACAGACCAAGTGCCCATCAGCCAATGAATAGATAAAGAAGATGTGGTTATTTTATATTTTAGAATACTACTCTGCCATAAAGAAGAATAAATTGGGACATTCTAGTTAAATGAGTGTACCTTGAGATCATACTTTTAAATACAATAAGCAGGACACACGTGTTTAAAGACAACATTGTTTCTCTGGTGTGAGACACCAAAAGGGTCATAAAGGGCTGAAATAATAACAGACATTGTGCAGTAGGAAGAATATGTTCAAGTGGGAAGGGGTCCAAGGGGAAAGGAGGAAGAAATGAAGGGAGGGACAAGAAAAAAGAACAGAAGAAAATGGAAACAAACCTTTTGTAAATCAGGGGAAGAGTGGTTGAAAGGCAAGGACTGAAATGAGGGGAAAAAAGAAGAATTAAGGTATATCCTGTACAGGGACACATTCCCTATGGTGAATTAATCATCAAATACATCTGAGGTGTACCAATAAAAATGATTTAAACTAAAACAAACTCTTGGGTGGGAATTTTAGCATATTGAGATGATAATTAAGTGAACTTGGGGAAAAAAAGATTAAAGTAAATTACTCACTGTAAACAAGAGGAAGAAAGCTGAAAATAAAGTTAACAGAAGGCCAAAGACCTATGGGAGAAAAATATCGACCATTCATGTCATCACATTACAAATAGCAAAACAGACATGGTCTAGAGCTGAAAATAAATATTTGAAGAAATAACTGCTGAAAATTTTATAATTTAGGGGGAGAGAACCTAAACCTATAAGATCCAAAATCTGAATACTTACATAAAAACAAAGCAAATACATTTAGGCACATCATAAATATTTGAAATCTAAAGATAAACAAAAATTATCTTGAAAGAAACAGTACATTGCCAATAGAGGAAAAACAGTTTGCATGAGAGTAGACTTCTCATCTGAAGCCACAGAAGTCAGAAGGAAGTAGGACATGTTTCAAGTGCTAAAACAAAAGAACTGCTTACCTGAGGAGTCTAAGTTCAGCAAAAACAACCTTGTAGAATCAAGATATTCTTAGATGAAGGAAAACTGAGAAGGTGCTGTCATAGTCTAACCCTTAAAGAGGAAAAAAAAAAAAGAAAGTTTCCCACAAGAAAGTATCCGATAACAGAAAGAATCTTCAGATAACCAGGGAGGAAGGAAGCACAATGCATTGGGCAAAATAATGGTAAAGATAATGTCAGAGCTTTCTCCTAATGAGCTTCTTAAAAATGTAAGAATCAAAACAAAAAATATCCTATCAGTATATGAAGAGACCATACGTGGGACAGCTATGTTAAGGGGAAAGGATAAAGGATATCATGGAGATAAGACTTCTATGCTTTTCTGGAGAGAGTGAAATGTTGAGATCTGTAGATTGTTATGACCGAGAGGGAAGGAGAGAGACAGAAAAAGGAAGAGGGAGAGAGAGAGGGAGAGAATGCATAAAACAGCCAAAATCTCTACAGATAGGTCAACACAGAACATTTTAAAGTGTTCATATAGCCCCTAGGAAGGAGAGAAAAGGGAGACAGTGGAAGAAAATCTAGATAAAAAAGAATAATTAAAAAAATGGCAAGCTAAAGTTCTAAAATATCAATAATGACTTCCCATGTATTAGTCAAAATACAACAAATATATCATTATACCAGAATAAAAACTGATGTAATAGATTTTTTAAACATACAAATATCTTTAAGAAATTCACTTGAAATACAATAACATTGGCAGATTGAAAATACATGTACTATGCTAAAATTATTTTAGTAGCAATTTCTAAAAAGAGTGGCTATATCAACATCAAAGTAAATTTCAAAATAAAGAAAAATATCATGATCAAAAAAAAAAAAAAAAAAAACACCACCAAGCAGACACAGAAATCCTAAACGTATATGCACCAAACAACAGAACTTCAACATATTTGGAGCAGAATTTGATATAACTTAAAGGAAAAGTAGAGCTACAAGCACACAAGATTTTATTACTCCTCTCTCAGAAACTAGTTGAATAACTAGATAGAAAATCAGCAAGAATATACGAGAATTAAACATCCTCAACCAACAAAACTCTGACATTTAAAGAACCTTCTCAACAACAGTGGGATACACATTCTTTTTCAAGATTGCCCAAAGAACATTCATCAAAAATAGATCATATTCTTGGACATAAAACAAACCTCAACAAATTCAAAAGAATTAAAATCATGCAGGGTGTATTCTCTGACCACATTTTCTCCAAGGTCCTACACAGTGTATCTTCTAACTGCAAGAAATCAAACTAACAATCCTAACAGAAAGGTAACAGGAAAATCCCGAACACTTGGAAAATAAATAACATATTTGTAAATAATTCATGGGTCAAAGGGCAATTCTCAGAGCATCTTATTAGAGCTAGTGTAATAAAATATGATCAATTGGGCATCTGATAAACAACAGCCTTTCATTTCTTACAGTTCTGGGAGTTCAAGGTTAAGTTGCTCACAGGGCCTGCCTCTGTGATTTCAGGGTCACAAATGGTACATTCTTGTTTTGCCTTTATGTGACTGACAGAGGAAAAAGCTTCTTTGGGCTTATTTATAAGAACATGAATATCATTCAGGAGTACTCAGCCCTCGGGAGTTAAAAACCTCCTAAAGGTCCCACTTCTTAATTCTGTCACCTTGAGGGCTACAACATGAATCTGCAGGAGTGGGACAGACATTCAGATCATAACACGTGGGACATTTAAAAAACATAAAGCAGCAAATGAAGCCAAAAGTAAATATATCAAATTTTCAGCAATATGATAAAATCAGTTACAGAGAAAGAAATTTATAGCAATAAGTACTTATGTTATAAAAATGTATAAATTCAACAATTCCAATTAAATGAATCAATTCCTTGAAAGACAGAAAGTATTAAAATGTACTTCATATAAAATAGATAATCTGAATAACACTGTAACTATTAAGAAAACCGATAGCCCAGCCTGGTGGAATAGGGTTGTAATCCTAGCACTCTGGAGGCTGAGGCAGAAAGATTGCAAATTCAACTCCAGCCTGTGTGATTTAGAAGCTTTGTGAGATACTGCCTCAAAATTTAAAAAAAAAAAAATCTAAGGATATAACTTGGCAAAAAGAAAAGAAAAATCTCCAAGTTCACTGTGTTTAACTTGAGAACTAAACCAAGTATTTAAATGAAATCAGAAGAAACTTCCTCCACTTTAAAGTGAAAAAGCTGAATGCTCTCTCCCTAAGACTGAGAGTAAGACAAGGATATCCTCTCACCATTCTTACTCAGCACTACATTATTGCTAGCCTGTACCACAAAGCAAGAAAACAAAAAGCACACAGATTAAAAAGAGGAAATAAAACTCTCCTTATTTGGAGATTATATGATTATTTTAATCAGTTCCTATTCACCTCATTGGTGTAGAAGCGATTTGCACGGCATAGTCATGAGAATGGCTACACACAGGACCCTGAGACAGCAGTTTACTAACCACGTGCACTTGTGATAAAAAAAAAAGTGAATGTACAGTTGTTGCTCATTTATTACGATCAAAGGTATATTGCCATTAATGCCCCTCAAAATATCCCCCCTCATTCCAAGCACACTGATGCCATCCCTCTTGCCACTTTCTGAAGCAGTTCTAGAAACGGTCATTCATCTTTCAGCTGTGCCGCATCAATTCAAACTGTTTACCTTTCATCATCATTTTGACCTCAGGAAAGAGTCAGAAGTCTCACAGCGCCGGATCTGGTAAATAAGGCGGATGAGGACGTGCTGTAACGTTTTCACAAGCTTGTCTGTCCCTCGGGGGGCACTCAGCAGCAGTATTCACTGTATTTTTTTAATCACATCTCACAGAGGCACAGAAAAAGAACGTCCAGCACGGCTTCAAAAAGTGGCAAGAATAATGGGATAAATGTGTTTTAAGCAAGAAGTATTTATAAGGGGTTTAATGGCAACGTATCATTTATGGAAATAATTTTTTATTTATACATCTGTCTCCAGTTGACACTAAAATGTTCACTTGTTTGTTTAATAATTAATTCTGCTATTTTCAAGTTTTAGATATGTATCCAAAAATTTGAGAAGCATGTAAGGGCAGTTGAAATATTCTCTATTCTTGGACTAAATATAATGGAACGCTATATCAAATATAATGCTAAGAGGTTATGAGGGGCTAGCTAAATTTAAGTACTAAATATTTTTCAATCCCTGTCTGTTCTGGTCTCTTAGAAGATTATACTCCTTATCCCCAACTCTGAGTATGCTGAGCATGATCAAGCTCCTTTTCTTGGCAACAGAATCATTTTTAGAAAAATATTTTCACATAGTATTTTTTTTCTCATTTTTCCCTTTTCCCCCATCCTGAATCCCCCCACTCCCTATACACACAATCTTTGTTTTCTTTTTTCTTTATTATTACCACGTTTGTTTTCCCCTCGTTATTTACCCTTACACTCTTTCTCATATAGTGTTTTTTTAGAGTAAAAATATTTTCTTTGAATAATCACATTATCACAGTCCTACTTTTGCCTTAGGAATAGCTGAAAGTGTCCTGTTGAGAGACTGACATCCAGAGATGGTGGAACCTATAGTGCCCTGGGTCCCTGAATGACAACAATAGGCACAGCCCCAATATGACTGGGGTTGGACAATAAGCCTACATGGAATTCACAGTAAGTGTCCATTAAATATTTTGGGCACAGCCATGCATCAATGTCCTTTAAGGAAATGATATACTTTTTGGTGAGAAGAGAGTATGTATGGGAGTCTTAGTATATATATATTGTCAGAATCTGTTTCTATTCTATTGAACTACCATTCCAAGACTTATTTCAATAACTTGCTCTCTGCTTTCTCTACGAAAAATTAGTGAAAGTTTGAAACAAATGTAATTCTTACCATGAAGATATAAATGTTCAATATTAACCATTGTCTTGTGTCTACAGATTATCCCTAAAAGAGATGGATGTAAATTGACCAAATTTTGCTTAATTTTTCTTGAAGATGTTATGCTATTTTTGAGACTAAATTGATCATTTTCTCTGAAGAAAAAACACTCATCATATATTTCAATAACATGAATAGCCAAAAAGACCCTATTTGCCACACAGAACCATACAGGGTTCTCTTGCACGAACAAAGTGAAGAAGCAGGGACAGAAAGACACCAGATATGCAGACTTCAGAGTATGACATGTGGCCTCTGGGTCCTGAAAGAAGACATGATTATTTTGTTTAAATAATTCCAGGTTCAGATAAAGCAATAAAGCCCACACTTCACAAATAATGATGCAGGATACAATATCAACACAAAACATCAATTGTACTTTCATGCCTTAGTCACTATGAGATAGATAAGGAAAAGCAAACCTCAAGATAATTTACAACCACTCCAAAAATTATGGAACACAGGTACAAATTTAATAAAACATATTGAAAGTTCATAAAACACAAAGGATGTCCAAAAGATCTAAATGATGAAGAGATATATACCATGTTCATGGATTGAAAGACTCAATATAGCAAAAATGGTTACCTTTCCCCAAAATGATCTACAGGTTTAACTTAATTCCCATCAAGATTCCAGCAAAATTCTTGTGTATGAAAGACTTATACAAAAAAAGAGGCTTATTCAAAGATTTACATGGAACTAGAGCCGTTATAATTTTCATAAAGAAAAATACTGAGAGAAGAATCATTCTCTGGAATGTTAAAATGTTACATAGCCATATAAATCAACATAGAGAGGTATTAGAGAACAGAGATGCATGGATCGATGGAGCAAACAGAAAATCTGAAAATGGCCCTCAAAAATGCTCCAGCTATTGTTGATAAAAGAGTGAAAGCAATTCAGTGGAGGAAAGATAATTTCTTTCAACAAATGACGATGATGCAGTTGGACATCCCTAGGAAGAAATAAGTTGTGATTTTGACCTTACAACAAATACTAACTCAAAATGGACTGTGAATATAAATGTAAAACTATAAAACTTTTAGAAGAAAATATAGAAAAATTTTATGACTTATAGCTAGGCGAAAGGTTCTTAGTTGTACTACCAAAAACCGTGATTCATAAATGAGAAAAAAAACTCATAAATCATATTTCCCTAAGTACTTTATATTTTGTCCCCAAAATGCCCTAATAAGAAGATGAAAAAAAAAGTCAAGTTACAGACTGGAATAAACCCCATAAAGGGAATCCTAGCACACCAAGGAAGCTCAAACCCCTTTGTACAAACCCACCTTCAAAGAAGCAGCAAAGAAAATCTACCACACTGATGCTGAACACAGGCAAGGACTCCACTTGCTCATCTCCTAATATCTCTTGTCTCACATTAGTTTCCACTAAAATCAGTTTCTTTTTTTACCTCATCAGGGTCTGTCAATCAATGGATTTCTTAATTAACTCTCAGAATCATGTGCTAATCCCACAGCCTTATTACAAAATGGAGCTCTGAGATCCTTGAGTACTTCCACATGGAAGTTAAAAGATACCTACGTCCTGTGGGCCATATGAAGGCCAAACTTCCCTTGGTTGTTCCTAGAGTGGAAAAAAGCTGTTAGGACACCACAGTAATGCTGGCCAAGGAAGTATCTTGGGAGCCAACGCTTACTTAATACACTCTGTGTCCCGAGATGGACATCATGGAAGATCAGCAGAAAACACAGAAAAAAAAAAATAGGAACAGGGCCAACAAAGGCAGAGATGCCTGTGACAGACAGTCATCACTGAGGAAGGACTGAGGGTCGCATCCGCTCATTATCCCAGTTGCTCTGTGTATGTGTGGGTATGCACATGTGCCTACCCATTAGTTTTATGAAATAACTATAGAAGAAACAGTGGCTGATTCATTCTACAGTGTAGATTGGGCCTTCTCCCTCTCTGCAAAAACTTTCCATTACTTGTGAAGTGCCTGGTTGTAAGTATCTTGGTAAAAATCCAACAGACCTGAGGGTTCAGCAGCTAGGTGCCCAGTAGGTATTGCCTAGCTAAATAGCCCCTCACAAGCAGAGCCTGACAGAGCCTGCTGGAGTGTGGCTGACTACGACAGCACGCATTCCTTCTCCACTCCAAGCTCCAAAGTGCTCCCCTGGCTGTGCCCATGGAAGCTGCTAATGCATCCCAGAAAGTGTTTACAGAACACACAACACAAGTGCCCCGCCTCTGGAGCTGTGAACAATGATGCAGGCCACATGCTGGACCTCCCAAGACAGGGAGGAGAGGAGGGCGCCAAGGTCAGTGCAAAGCCTCCAACTACCTCCAAGAGGCGAGGCCATATGCCTATCCACGGAAGGCAGACCACTGCTCGGGGGCCCAGTAAGAGCCTCACCGTGTCTGGGCGGGCCTGCTTCTATCACAGCATTAGGGCAGAAGGGAAACTAGTGGCGACTGTCCAGCTCACCACTGCCCACGGGAAGCAGCTCCTCATTCTATGCACGAAGTGTTACCCTGGAAGGAACTGGTTTGATTGAACACAAGGCATTGAACTCACTTCACTTTGCACACTCAATGTGTTCCCCTTTCTCTCTCAACTGAGCTAAGCATTGATGATCACAAACGACTGCCTACAAATAGGCGGCCCTTCCTTCAGCAGGTTCAGCTTGTCACACCCAGGCTGGCATCTTTCAGCCTCCAGCTCCCATCTTTAGTTCCAGAAAATGAGCGGGTCTTCTGCAGCCCCTGAAGGAAGAACCAAACCGTTCTAAAAGAGAGGAGGTTTCATAGATTCTAACTCAGCCCAGCAAAAGACGCCAGCAGTAATCGCTCCTATCCCAAGTTGCCTGCCATGCTACACACCCCTCAGCACCAGTAGGTTCTGCTAATAATTTTACCTCCCTCAACATTATTGTTGCCCTCTAACACATATAGGTGTCCCTCTTCATAAATTCGACTCATAGCTGATGCAGTTCGTAACATAGTTTAAAACGTGTTCCTAAAGGGGCCATAGCAACCCTCAGAATTCCCTGCTCTGATTCCCAGGGTGATCTGATCACTTTTACGTGGATTTCAGGGCTACGGAGTTAAAAATATCCAGACATCTATAAATGAGCATCTTTAAGTGATAACAAATGCTGGCAAGTATATGGTAAACCCAACACTTTCTCCCAGGCTACTTACTGTATAATGTGGTAATAAAGAGAAACACCGTCATGCAAAGATGGTGACTACTCCATTACTGATAATGCTGGGAAATGTAAAAAGCAGTCCAGAGAGAGAATCAGCAAGGGAGAAAGTAGAATTCAATCTTACCCAAGAGCTATTATTCCTCTTAAGGGGAGGATTGTCTTCGTTTACAAAAAGGGCCAGGCAAGTAGTTACTGAAGGCTGAACTCCTAAGGACATAGATCAGTAGAAGACAAGAAAACAAAAGAGACAGACTGTTCCACTAGAACTAAATTCAATCGAGTATGGGAGTGCCCAGGGAAAAGAAGACAGGACAAGAACCATGAAGCAGCAGTGGGGACAGCAGAACAATGTTCTCTAATTCAGAGAATGCAACTAATTGTCAAATGGCCATGGAAATTTACAAAAATGTCAAACAGTCAAATACCATTGGAACACAAGTAAAATTATGCCTCCTAATATATTTTAAAAACTAAATCTTTAAAGACAATATTCTCTGAAGAGGAAAATTGGAAAATATTCTCCTTTACTCTATCCTACCAATTGTTTAACTTCTGATGAAAGAGGTTACTTGGAAGATACAAATTACCAAATGTCAGAAGGAAAAATTCTGCATAAGTCAATAATTACAATAAAAGTGGTTGTCAAAGACATACTCTCCCCCTAAAAGGTTCTTTGCCCCTTTTATTCCATTGGCAGGTCCTTTAAAACTTTCAAGGAATGGGTTATTTCTGTGCTACTTAAACTGACCTAGAAAAAGAAAAACTATGGAAAGTGCCCCAATTCATTTTATGAGGTTAGTAAAACCTTGATATAAAAACCTGAAATATATAGTACAAACCAACATCTCTTATGAATACAGATGTAGTAATTTTCAATAAAATATCTGCAAACCAAATCCAGCTGAATATTAAACAGACAATATATCATAGCCAAGTACAGTTAATGCCAGGAACACAGGGATGATTCAACACTAGGAAACATGTTATTATAATTCCTCATGTTACTAGGTCAGAAGAGTAGAAAATATAATCATGTAGATAGTGCTGAAGACCATAATGACACACTGCGCTGAAAATTCGGCTTTATATGGACACCACTGGCAGCTGCGGTTCTTCAAAGGTAGATACCACCACAGGGAGCAGTTATCCCCAACAGCCAACGGGGTGGGGGGGCACAGTCCATTACCAGATCCAATCCAACACATACCCACGTAGGCAGAGAGTAGGACCCATTAATCAGAGCAGTGTAACAAGGGCCCATTGGTGACATGAGATTAAGTTGGTTCAGTCTTTATTAGCCATTTTTTAATGAAACCAATTAGACTGAAATGAAGAAGAATGTAAAAGAAAAGCAAATATCAAGATGAACCACTCCTAGGCATGGTAATGTTATTTCCTGAAACTTTTCAGTAAAATGAACACGAACACACACACACACACACACACACACACACGCACACACACACACAATCAAGGCATAACATGCATTTCTTCCCATGGGTCCCAGTTGAAAAGTCTGATAGCTGCACTGAGCTCGGGTACAAGGAGAACTGACTTCCTGGAATTCTACTGCTACAGACGTGGGCTTCAGATCAGGGTCAGAGTTCTGAGCCTCTTCTAATCTTGTAGGAATGCGTGTCCCACGATGAAAAGCTGGCCTGGACCACCAGGGGAAACCCGGCTATGATTCCTCTTTGGTGTCAGCTCCTCAGAAACCAAGTGATCCTTGCTCACAAGGGTGGTAGAATCTGGCCATTAAATCCTGCTCCCTGAACTTATTCAGCCTCCAGGAAAAGCCTGACTTTGCTGCAATGGTAGATAAGCTAATTTTCAAGCAGATGCAGCCTTCCCCCGCCCTCCACCTCTCATACACATACACACACTCTCTATAGCAGGGGTGCAATTCCCAACCCTGTGACTGGAAGTGTGGCCATCTTGCCAGAGTCCTGAGGTATGTGAGGGTCCTTCCTTAACCCCTGCTACCAGCATCATTTTCGTGGTTGCTTTGGCCAGTGTAGTATCAGCAGGAACAACATCCAGAGAAGCTTGGGAAATCTGCGTGTCTTTCGTTTTGCCTTCATATCTATCACAAGCAGGAAATAAACATGGTCTGTCTCGTCTTCTGGTCAGAAAAGGATGGAAGACACACAGGGCCAAGTACCATGGAAGAAAGGACTCCTATCAGAGCACAGCCCTCCCAAGATCAATGCACACAGCTCCTTAAAAATAGAAGGAAAGGTAAGCAAACATAGTCAAAGAACATGTCATACTAGATGTATCACTCAAGATAAAAGTTCACTTATGCAAAGCTCAGGTAGGAATCAGAGAGTTTAAAGAAACCACTGCAAGATAACCAAAAATGAGTTTAGGAAGAGTGACAAAAATAAAAATAAAAACATTAAGTATGTTAAGACCACACTAAAAAAGAAAAGCTTTCCTAACCATAAGACATTGAGTTTGTAGTAATTTGTTTTTTAAAAATCTTCCTAACAGCCAGGTATGGTGGCATATACCTATAATCTCAGTGTTTGGGAGACAGAGGCAGAAGGATCACCACAAGTTCAAGGCCATCCTGGGGCTACCCACTGAGTTCAATCCAACCTAAGCCACAGACTCTGTCTCACAAAATAATTTTTAAAACTGAAACTTTCGGAAATACACACTTTTGAAGACAAAAAAAAAATTTCCATGAAATTTACTTACATCATGTTATGATGAAAATATGCAACTCCAGGTTGAAGAGTCAAGAGACAAAGTGAGAACTATGCAAAGGGAAAAATCAGACAGATCACCGACTTGTCTTCAGTCATACTCAAAGCAAAAGAAGAAACTACAGGAGCAGTATGTATAAGGATCTGGGGGAAAAAAGTGAGAAAAGTTTTCTCCAACTATATTGTCAGATATATTTCTGTTCTCCTTTTCAGAAAGAGAACAGAAATACATCCCTGGATCTCCTTAGTTATCATTTTCTATGATCATCTGCACATATTTTTGCATTTTGTTCTGCAGGATAGCCATTCTGTCTAGCGCATGTCCAGCTGCTTGCCCCCTTGCACTTACTTTATTGTTTTTAATTTGGTCGCTATTTAATGAATAATGGTGAAAAGAAAGAGTGAGGTACAAGATGAAGAATGAATCACAGCCACCCACAACTTCAGTTCTGCTTTGTGTCCACCTTATCCAAGCACCACACATGACTTCCTCTGTCCTACTCTCCCACCTGCCACGCGTTTCAGTGTTCAATGAGTGGGGACTTCACAAAAGCCTCTGGTCTACAGGCTCATCTTCTCTGCCTCCTGCACCTCCCCTTTGTAGATGGCCATGTTAATAGCTGAACAGGGGGACCTCTGTCACAAGACCTCCCTGTTAACTCTGGGAATCTTGCTGTTTTTGTTGTCACCTGGGGCCTCCAAAAATGATACCCACTACTCCTGAGGAGTAGTGGGAACTCACTCAGGGTTCTCCATTTCCTGTTCTGACCTAAAGCAGACTGGACAGGCACAATTACAACAGGCATCCTTAGAGAAAGCTCTGCCTGTTCACAGTTCCACAGTTCTGTTACCACCAGAATCCTCTTTCTGAGATAACGGAACTTAGAGACGCTCTCATGGGTACAAATGGAGGCCGAGGTTGGTTCCCCATCTCACTGGATATAAACTTGATTCTTTTTGTTGATCGCTATTATATTATATGTAGTTTTTTGTTTTGTTTTTTTTAGGTTTTTTGAGACAGGGTCTCATTTTGTAGTTCAGGCTGGCCCTGAGCTCAGCCTCAAACTCACATCACAGCAATCCTCCTGCCTCTGCCTCTGGAGTGCTGATATTACAGGCGTGAGCCACCACACCTGGCACTGTGGTATGTGGTACTGACTGCTGCTGGGTGTGAGTCTCTATGCCCAGTATTGGTAGTGGTTACCTGGGATCAAACCCGGGCCCTTGCGCTTGCAAGACAGGCCCCGGAACCACTGAGCTACATCCCCGGCCCTATTATATGTACTTTTGAGAGAAGGAAATTTTCTTATTCCTCCATTAGGTCTTCTACCATTTAAACAACAGTACTTTTAATTATCAGAATATAATACAAATAATGTAAAGACCTGGCTAGTCCTAAACCACAATAATGAAGGAAACACTTGCCTCAATCGATACTATACCCACTACAAAGTGAGTTAACTTTAAAAGCACATGAAGAAACCAATACAGTAACTGACTGAACATATTCTAAAACATTTAAATATTTAAGAAGAAATAGAAGACTAGAAGAAAATGTAGATATGCAGTACATATATTTTCTCTCACTAGGACTTTTCTTGATACCAAAGCAGAGAATTCAAAGGAGACTCCCAAAGGAGACTCCTTGAAAAATTTGAATATCAGTATATCAAAAACATAAACCCAAATAAAATAATAAATAACCAGTATTTGCAATATATTAAAGATTAATGTATTTTGTGCATAATACTTACAAATTAAAAGGAAATTTGCAAAAGAAAAATGGGCAAAAATATGAAGATGAAAATTTGTTCTATTGCTAATGTCTTAAAAAGACAATATACAAAAGTAGTAATATAATGACCTAAGAGTATTTTTTAGAATCTCTAAGAACTTTTCTTAATCTTTATTGCAAACCATTAAAAACTAAGAGTACATACTGATGGAAACGTTCCTGAGGTAATTTAATAATATACACCAAAGGACTTCCAAATGTCACATAGTTTTTAAGCCCAAAAGTATGTTTAGACAAATATGTCTTTTGGAAATATATTCAAAGCAAATAACTGCATATGTGTGCAAAAGTCAACCTGTCAGTATATTTATAGCAGTAATCCTAACAACAGAAAAAAAAAAAAAAAAAACCTGACCAACTTAAAGGTTTGATAGTCAGTAATTAATTAATCAAGCATCGGGGCTGAGGATTTAGCTCAGTGGCACTGCATCTGCCTCACGTGCACAAGGTCCTGAGTTTGATCCCCAGAAGCACAAAAATAAGTAAGTAAATAAAGCATGGCATATGCAAGTGATGCAATGCTATAAGTACATCAAATATGATTATAAAATATTTAATGACAAAAACATTCTCCACATTATTCAGTTTTTAAAGTAATTTTTAAATAGTTTACCTCTTTAAAGATATTTACATGCTAATATTCTAAAAAGAATGTTAAAAACAAAAATTCCTAAAGATTTCTAATATTAAATGTGATATTTATTTTCACCTTTGTCATTTTTGAGCTATTCATATTTTAATAATAGTTATTTTGTTTTAGATCATAAAAATGCACAAAGTTAATTTCAAGAGAGAAAAATTTAAAGAATTCTTTAATATAAATGATTTTTATTAACAAAAGAGTTATTCCTCCTTAGTTTTACACTGTTTTCCAAATAAAATGCTATTACATTTACAAATGAAGACTTGGAGAACAAATGTGATCCTGAGTATTTGACCACAATAATTTATAACTGTTCAGCACTGACAAATTCCAGAAAGTAATTGCATAAAATACTTGGAGAGGAAATTGTCTTATTCTTCCATGCTATTTATGGAAATTAGCATCTTTGTAAAAATAAACAGAGCAATCGCAATCATAAACCTTGAAATGTGGTTTCCATAAGATGTTAGCTTTGGTGTTTTAAGAGCCATTAGTAATGCAATGGAAGATGCTGCCTATATTTTTCCTGTTATGAAACAATTACATATAACTGGGGTGTTTTTCATCTATATCTTTAATCTCTGCCTTTCTCCTAGAGGCCTCCCTTCTGGAGAACAGATATACTAAAGCACATGTTGTGAAGAAAAACCTTTCTTATGACCCTGTTTCCCTCTCATTATACATTTCTTTTATTCAGTTTCTCTACTTCCTGCAATCCACAACATTTCCCAAATGGAGACCTTCAGAGTTAACCAATAATTCCCCAGGGTGAACTGTCACATTCCTATGCCCCTAAAACTCATTCAAAAGCCACAAGATTTTTGATTGCCTTTTGATTCTTCTATCTCCTACAATCCCCTAATCGTCAAGTTGTGCCCACTCCATTTCTGAAGTGGTTCCTGCATTCACTTCCTCTTCCTGTCCACAGCCCACCCCACCACTCCGTTCTTTAAATTCAGTCCGGTCACATCGTCACCAGTCTGACTACGGCCTGAGGCCTCTCGGGCGTCCTCCCTGCGGACTAATGGAGCCCTAATGCACCTCCAGCACCTCCTCACCAATGCCAATGCAGAGGAGCAGCCTGGGAACAGCCCAGGGAGGGCAAGAGCCCAGGGAGGGCAAGAGCTCTGGAACTGGGCAGCATTTAAAGGAGTCATAGATTAGCCAAAGAAGGAGCAGGAGACAGGAAAGTTCCAGGGAGAGGAAGAGAGGAGTGGAGATATTGCAGGTGACAAGCCAACACAGTCTCCTTTGGTTCTCTCTGGATCTGGCCCATTACTCCCATTACTGGCAGAGTTCCAGCCTTGAGGTGCAGCGCAGAACTAAAGAGGAGTCCATGTCCAGGACGACTTAGGTCTGTGCTCAGACTCCATCGCCAGTGTCAACATCGATTGGAACATTCATCTAAATCAGTGCAGAGGACAAAGTCACACAGGAAGAACACTCATGACATAAAACCTGGAGAGCTGGGAAACTACTCCAAACTGGACCAGAGTGAAGAGCAGGAAGCACCTTCCACTAAGACAGAATTACTGTAAGGAAGCAAATGTGGGCAAAGACATAGCACACAATGTTTATCACAGGTGGCTACTCGTGAACACAAGTCAAACCAACCCAAATGTGTCTAAACAACAAAAACAATCTAAGACGTCATGGCATTGGGCTATATATCCATAAGTACAATGGAACACTTTAGAAATGAAAATGAAGAAAAAGAGGAGATTGGGTACCTGCCAGGGGAGCCTAGTGCTCCATTTTCTGGATGGGCAGCTGATCCGCTGCTCTGTCCCTGACCCTGACAGAGGAAGGAAAAGACAGGACACGGGGTTGGAGAGACAGAGAAGGCAGCAGGGTGGCATCCGGCTTCCCGCTGTACCAGCTGTGTGCATCTCTGACAGATCAAGCACATAGTGCCAAGAAATGCTGGCTCAAACTTTCCTGCCAGCTCCCCACCCCATCAGGCTGCCTGCTGGGTGAGAAGACCCCAGGAGCAAGTGGCAAGCCAGTGCTGGACCACCTGCCGCAGCTCTCTGAAGAGCTTACATCTGCCCCCAAGAGGGCACAGTGGCCAGGGAAAGCTCAAAGAGCTGTGACAACTCTCAGAAGTAGGATACCCCATAGACGGAAGAGGGAACCTGTAAGGTATGCCTGGACTAGCCTCCTCTACCCCCACTGAGCTGCAACTTCTCCATAAACCTGTGTCTTTGCACAGCCCAAACCTCAGAGATCACCTGAGAGAGGTCAGTACTCACAGACATTCAAGCTACAACTCACCAACATCAGCCAAATCAGCGTGACCTAAAGGGAATTACGGGCCAGGTCAGAGTCAGGACTGCTGGGAGCCGATCCACCCATGGGCCACGATCTCTGGACCCTGATTCAGGGCTGCATCCCTGTGACTGGGTCTTCAACACCCCAGATTGACACGGGTGACTGCAGAATCATAAGTCACTTGAGAACTTGGACAAGGAGAATGGGGTAGGCTGGGCGGAAGGTTGCTGTACCAGACACATCTCATATCCTCGTGTCCGCTCTGGGGCCATAACCCTGGAACTGTACCTGGGTGATGAGCGCTGGCTTGCCTTGGAGGGAAGGCAAGGTTTAAAGTCCATCCCTGACTCCCTTAGTTTCCCCTTGCTCCTCTAATAAATTACCACAAATTTCATGTCTTAAAACCAATCTGTATTCTTATAATTCCAGAGCTCGGAAATCTGCAGAGTTTTATAGGACTAAGATCAAGTGACCAGGCTCAGTGACTTCTCCAGGGGAGAATCCACTCTTTGCCTGTGTCACCTCCTGGAGGTTGTCAGCACTCTGTGGCAACTATTGGTTTCTGCAGTAGCATCTTCTACTCCTTCTGTTCTATCTTGTTCTGTGTCCCTCTTATAAAAACTGTTGCGACTATATAATCCTGGATAACATGCCCAACTTCAAGACCCTTAGTCAGATCTGTGACATCTTTTTTGCCATATGAGGGAATATTTGTGGTTTCCAGGCACCAGCCTATGATACATCTCAAAGGTGTCCACCCTCTCTGCCCCACAGTTCCACTTAGATTCTAACAGTCAAGCCAACAAGAGCCGCATGAGCCTTTACTCACACCCACACCAGGACCACCCTTCCTCCAAGCCCTCTGCAGGGTCAGCTTCCCAGACCAGCCTCCAGCCTCACAATCAAAACAAAAACTGGACACATTCTATCTTACACATATGTACTCATCACACCTAGAAGACAGGAGCTGATCCGACTTATATGGCTTACGTCCTGACACTGCAGATTCTCCCTGCACAGGTCACTAGAGTCAGGAAGATAACTCTTCAGTAGACTTTCAGGATGACTTCATCTGAAGGCCTCTCACACCATTCAAAGTTGTCACCTTAAGACACTTCTTTCCACTAGATCTCTCTGAACCTGGTAAGGGGGACAGTGAGAGACTGAGATGCCTTTCGAAAGAAGACACCCCGTACAGACTTGGGGGAGGTGTGATGAGGACCTCTCTGGAAGAAAAAACAGCAGGGGACAATCAGGTGTGCACAAAGCCACCTCGATAGGATCATTTGAAGAGATAATGGCAAGTTTATATCACCGAAGGGAAAACCCTTTCTAGAAGAACTTGCTAGAGGGCTAGGATTCTATCTTATGATTACTCACTTACTAGACAGGGAGTGCCATTTATTCTTCTAGACAAGACCAAAAGGAACAAATTGTAATTCAGGAGATTTATCCTCAAAGTGCTGGGAGAAAATCCGAAAAGCTCTCAAATATATCAGACTGGAAGACAGAGTCAGAGCAGCAGCTGCTCACTTCCCTGGGACAATCAAGTCCCTGAGGAGAGAGCTGGAGCAGCACAGAGCTTTCAGGCCCTGTGAAACAGCAAGAAGGGAGGCCTGGCCTGCAGTGTGGGAGAGGAAAACAGTGAGCTCCAGCAGGGCCTGAGCCCCATGCCTTGTTCTATCATTTATTGCCAGTGGATATAAAGTCCAAGGATTTAATTAGGAAAACTGTACTTTTAGTAATTAGCTGGAACCCCCACACTCCTAATGGCTGCGCGTCACTGTCTATGAGTCTTCTCCTAACCACGTGGGGGCAGCACGCATGAGGCCAGACAGACGCCCACACCTGAAGCCCATTCAATACCAAACACACGAGGCACTTCACAGGTGTAGCTTCATAGTAAACCCCAACTGAGTTTAAAGGAAAAGCAAGGGAGTCAGCCTTGGCCACACCTGTGCACACCTGCCTGGCCCTCCCTTACGCCCTGCCTCCCAGCCTAGGCAGCATCTTCTTCTCGCTGGATGCCTCATGAGCGCCCCCTGCACCTGTACACAGAAAATTACAGGCACTCTGCTCACTGGACCCACAGAAGTAGAAGCTTCAGACAACATTCACTTGCACTTACTATGCACCAGGCACTGCACTGCTTTTTACTTTTTTCTGCTTTACAGTAGATTAACTCCTCCAAACAATTTTGCGAGGTGGATACTAGCACTGCCTCCTCTCTGCAGATATGGAGCAGAAGTGGGCAGCAGCAATGTTTGAGTTGCACAGTACGGGGGCGGGGGGGGGGGGAGTGCGGGGTCCAAGCAAGGGGAGTGTAGATGATAGAGACCACTGCTCTAGAATCTCCTCTTATGACTGGAAACGGCACAGCCACAGGCTTACAGATATGGAAAAATCCGAAGAGGTCTGTGAGTGATTCAAGCTGGGCAAACACTGCCCTTGGCCAAAGGTCAACAGACTGCCTCAGAGCACATTTAAATTTTATAGGGTGAAGGAAGGCAAAGTGACACACTGGGTCTTGAAGGCTCAGTCCCATTTGATCAAGAGTAAACCTCAGACACTCTCGCAGTCAGTCTCAGATCCTGTGATGGGACCAAAAAACAAGTCTGCATGCTTTTACCCCAACACTCCACCTTGCCAGGAAAATGCTCCAGTCACCTTAAAAATACTTGGCTCTTACTGTAACAAGAGAGAGCTTCTAAAATATGGCTCTAGAATAAAATGGGACATTGGGGAAGATGTTCCTTGCTAAGTAGGTCTGTGAGTCACAGAATTCATGTGGCATTGGAGCCCAAAGGAGCCTCAGAGGCACCAAGTGCAGGAGCGTGAAATATGAGGCAGAGAAGTCTGATCAGCTAATCCTGACTCGTCCAGCCACATTTCCCAACACATCGGTGCCAGGCCTTGCACTGGACCCTTGGGGAATAGAGGCCAACAACCCTCTGCCTGAGAAGTTTCACCTTTAGGAAGGGACAGTCTTGTTCTAACTCACACAACACCTTGCACACGGCGGTGGCAGCCCCCAGGATACAGTATTAACCAAAACGTGCTCTGAACTTGAGATCTGGGGCCACACACTTGGCTGAATCCAGGCTGCAAACACTTGTCTGGCTTTCATTACTTTGTAAACTAGGAGACTTTATACAAAATCTAGATGATCCAGCTGTCTTGAAAAGTAAGATGCATCAATCCAGGGCCAGCATTCCCACTTAGAGCAAAGATTAGCTGACGGTGAGTGGAGGCTGCACTTTGTGGCACTGGAGATGGAACCCAGAACTGCACACAAGGCAGGCCAGTGCTCCACCTGGGAGCTACACTCCCAGCCCAGGCCCACAGGTGTCCCACGGGAGGTGGGGCCTGTGATCTCATTTTGCCTCTGTCTGCACCATTCTCTGCTTCTCTCGGGCAGCACTAGCTCGGCTCCTTCATCTGGGTCTGCCCAGAGGCAAATAACAATGCAGTACAGGAGCTCGTGTGGTCTTCCTAAGCTGGATGTATGAGGCAGGTGTCTAAAGAGGGGACAGAAAAACGGCAGAACGTGTGCTGACCCAGTTTAAGAATACATACACAGGTGCCGGGGAGTTAGCTCAGTGGTTCCGGCGCCTGTCTTGCAAGCGCAAGGGCCCGGGTTCGATTCCCCGGTAACCACATAACAATACTGGGTGTGGAGACTCAACCCGGCAGCAACCAGTACCACATACCACAGTGCCGGGCATGGTGGCTCACGCCTGTAATCCCAGCACTCAGGAGGCAGAGGCAGGAGGATTGCTGTGATGTGAGTTTGAGGCTGAGCTTGGGGCCAGCCTGAACCACAAAGCGAGACCCTGTCTCAAAAAACCTAAAAAAAAAAAAAAAAAAGAATACATACACAGTGGCTGAGCCAGAGCAAGAACCTGCCTCTGCTCATCCTCTTGCACTAGCCTATGGCAGTCTGGTCACCAATGGGCACCCCAAACAGCCCTCTAGTCCCCAAGACAGGGTCTTTCACAGCCCCAGGTGCTGCATGCCATCCGCAGTGGTACCAAGGCCCTGCCCAACAGCCAGAGACAACCCAAGGTATTAGGATCATCTCTGCAGCTAATCTCACCAGAAATACCACAGGCTAGAGGAGAGAAAGTTCGATTCTCTAGTATAGGATGAACACTATGTAATCGTGTTACATTTTATGTGGTCTAGAATAATGTCCCTAAGGAAGCAGAGAGATGCCCACCATTCCCCTTCTTTTCTGTACCTGCAGCAGAGCAGAGTGTGTGAAGACCATCCACACCAGCAGCCGCCAGGAGCTCTTCCAGGAAGCCATGGAGCCAGCCTCCTAAAGGGGTCTCACAACCTATAAAAGAGGAAAGAGTGGGTTTCCAACCGGCTCTGGCCTGAGTCCAGCACCTACCACTTGAGCACGTCAGAGCGCTGGAGGAACCCTGAGGACCAGATAGCTATTGTCTTGAGAAGATCTTGCTGGTTCTCGATGGCTGGTGTCTGGGACACAGCAATCTGAGCTTCCTTAGGACGGATCCTCAAGGAGTCCGGGAGGGCGCAGCCAGCCCCGCAGGTACCTCACTGTCCCAGCCCTCCTCCTCTTCCCCCAGGCCAGGACATGTCTGTCCTGGAGGCCTTGAAACTCAGCAGCCCATTTGTCAGCACCAGGGTGTGGCTACTGGCACGTGACAGGGGAAGCCAGCAGTGAACCCAGGGTTAGGGCACCTGCCAGCTGCTGCTCCTTGAGGCCAACTAGTCCAGAGAAAGGAGGAACCTGCCTGAGGTCACAAAGAAAGAGTGACACTGTAGGACTGGAAGGCCGCCTTTCCCCTCTAGGTGACACCCGCGCTCACTGGGTTCATATTCGCAGCTCCCAAAACCGAGTTAGGGTGGAGGTTTGGAAGGCAAAGCCCGGGGCTGGCCAGGCACAAGCTCCTAAAAGTAGGCGAGGGTGGACCAGCAGAGCTTAGCGGAGGCTCGCAGGGAAATCAGAATGAGCCGAGACTGGAAAAGCCGAGGTCACCCTCCTCTCTCGCCTCGCCTCGCGGGCGCCTTGGCGGAGCCGGTGTCCGGGGGCGGGTCGGTGGCTTCTCTCCATCTGGAGAAGGCATTAAGGGCCTGGCCTAATGCGATCCGCAAATGTGCTGCTGTTTCCGACCCGAGGCGGCGACTCCGGGCCCAGGGAGGCGGCCAGCACCGGGCTGGGGCCATGCGTCCCCGTCACGCGCTGGCACCCGGGGCGCCCCGCGACTCCTCGCAGCCTGTGGCGCTCCACGCCCACCTTCAGGGCGCGCGTCTCCTCCGTCCTGTGCGCGCTGCCCAGGCGACTAGCTGCCCTCGGCCGCTTCCTCTGGACACTCCCAATTCCGGAGACCCCAAGCCTCAGAGAGCCCGGAGTCAAGCGCGCCTAGACCAGGCTCCCCACCCCCGACCTTCCCGAGGTGTCCGGTTCCCGGGGAGCCCCGCTATGAAGCCCCACCTCGCTCGGAGCTCCCGCCGCCCGGCGAGGCCGCGGCTCGGAGCCCCCTCGGCTTCCCCAGGCCCGCCCCGCGCACCCACCTGGCGTCCGCACGCGCCCGCGGGGCTCCGCGCGCAGGGCAGAGGCGACCCCGGTGCGGACCCGGCTCGGCCCGGCCCGACGGCGCCTGCAGCCCGCGGCCGCCTGTGAAGCCGGCTGGGGCGGCCGCCGCGCTGTCCCGCCCCTCGGGCGCGTCGAGCTCGCTGGCCCCGGCCCAGGGCGGAGGGCGCGCGCCGCCACCTGCCGCCCGCGGGCGCGACCGAGCGGGCCGGGGACGCGCCTCCGCCCGTCTCCTGGAAGCCGCCCGGCGCGGGGCCAGCGACCGGGACCGCCGCCCCGCCCGCCCCACGGGCTCTCTCGGAACCTCAGGCCGATGCGCTGGCCGGGGGCGCTGGGCCAGGCAGGACCCTGGCGGAGGCCCCGCTGCCTTCTCGCCTGCGCTGCTCCGCCCGGGGGCCCCCAGCCCGCACGTACGCCTACGCGGTCGTCCAGGGTCATCCGGGGACTATGGCGCGGGTGTGCAGTGCCCTTGGGGTTCCGAGTGTCGCCACGGTAGGAAAGGCATGGTGCCCACGCCTGAGGCTAGCAGTGGAGGTGGCAGCGTTGGAGCAGAGGGCTGAGCGGGGTGCCTTGTGGAGTTCCGGAGCACAGGGCAGTCGGAGAAGTAAGACCCCTGGCTTAACCTTGGCGGTATAATCCAACCGAGGGCCAGTGAGTCCTGGCGAGGTCCCTGACGTCTCACTCCCAAGACCTCGGTCCCACCACACCACGGCTTCTTGACGCTCTTGCTGCTTCCTTCAGAGCAGTGGTTGATAGTACTGTCCCATGTCACCCAAGAGGAATCCCAGGCTGAGGGTAAGTGGAGAAGCCAGGAATGGAGTATCTGCTTCTCCCTGGAGGCCGAATTGCACCCCACACTTACCCCACTGCCCCAGGCTCACCAGCTGCTATGAGCGCCCAACAGGGGAGCCCTGCTGCCTCCCTAAAGAGGTCTCCAAGACCCCCTCCCCTCCAAATGAATCAGGAAGAACAGTTCGAACAGACTAGAGAAAGAGCCAGGGCATAGAATGCCGAGGCAGCCGGAGTGGGAACAGCCAGGGCCGGGCAGGGCTCGCCCAAAACACACCTGTGTACGGTGGATTCTCTTTAAGAGCCAGGCTCAGTGCTCAGGTGTACAATGAGAGTACTGAGCCGCTCCCCCTAGAGGAAACAATTACATTCCCATGAATTCCTGCTCTTAATATGTTTATCAATCAAACAACATAGTGTCTTATTTTGGGGTGCTGCGGGTACTGATTCTGGTAAACTAATTCAAAAACAGAAATCTGTACATAATGAGAATCGATGAGCGAGGCATCCGTAGAGAACTCACCAACCAACTGTGGTAACAAGTCAGTGTTCCCTGCTCACCAGACACTTTTCCAGGTATTTAACCTGTATTAACTGACCTAGAGACAACAGCCTCTGGGGTGGATATTATTTTCCTTCCCATCTTACAAATAAGCAGAAAGTTGGGAGTACCGCATATTCTTAGCATGCTGACTGCCTATCCCACTTCCCAGATCATTCATATTTAAAACCAGCCATGATGTCGCATGGAATTGATTGCAAAACCACCATGAATATTCAACATGAAATGGAGAATTCAAAGAATTACTATGCTGGTGCAGTGGCAGCTGTGTTGAGTTGGGGTCCCATCTGCAGCTCGGGAAGGCACTGAGGGCACCTCCAGATCTGAGGGCTTTCTGGAATCTAGACTCCACTCTTGGGATTAATGTCTCACAGGACTTCCTGCTCACTTTCCCTTGGGCTTTCCTGATTCTGAGCCAGCAGCTAGACAGCCTCTCTCTCCAGCAGGTACCTCCTAGCCAGGCCATCCTCCCATAGAGGAGTCGGTCTGTAGAGAGAGAGAAAAGCAAAACAAATACAGCTGCAGTAGCCTGGGAGTTCTGCACAGATTCCTGTGACGCTAGTTGTTGAGGCAGTCTGTCTTGTGTGGCTGAGTTCTTTGGAGAGTCTGGGATAGGAAAGGTCTCAGAGGGCAGGCTTCACCGAGGGGCTGCTGGACCTCACAGGTGGTACCAAATTCCTGGCCTCACTACCCCACAGCACTTTCCTTTATGTCTCTGTCCATGTGGGTTCTGCCTTCCTCAGCCCCACCCCCACTTCCCTTCCCTCCCACTTTACCCCTCTCCTGAAGCCTGGCCTAAATGTTTGATATTGCCAAGGGCTTGGGTTAGGGAGAGATCAGGGCATGGGAAAACTGAAGCTGGAGAGAGAGCTGATCTGGCTGTCAGGTCCCACCCACTGTCTCTGGATGAAGGAGCAGGCCCCTCCCTGCCTCACTCCTGGACTACTTCTCCAGGGGAACTCTCTCCAATCCTGTCCGCCTGAGGACAATGGCAACACATTCCATACTCAGAGGACAGGAAATCACATTCCTCCCTAGGTTTCGTCTTGGTTCCTGGTTTCTACCACATACCTTAAGACCTGCTTCTTCCCATATGAGTTTCAGAGATTCCTCAACCAACTCCAGGCTTTGCCTACTGCACCCACACAGACAAGCACATCAGCGCATACTCCCTTCCAGGGAGGCCCAGAGAAGCACCTGTGGATGCCACAACAGAAACAATGTCAGCTCGGGGCATCGAGCCTCCTTTGTGCTGACTACAGATGGATCTTTCTTCCTGCCGACTTGGAAAACACATTCAAGAAGGCTGTGCTGGTGGCTTGGAGAAAAAGTAAATACGTCAAACGCCATGGAGGGGAGAGTAGGCTGTCTGAGGGACAAAGGACGCAGCCACAGCCTGGGACATTAAGAGAGTGTGGCCCCCCCTGGAATCTGTCCAGGCCTCATCCTGAGATGGCTGCCCTAAGCTCAGGGGTTGGGTGTGATCCCCAAGTCAACAGATGACATTAAGAGAGTGTGGCCCCCCTTTTTAGTAGTATTTGTTTGCAGTACATAATGTTTGCTTTCCTTGCAAGGAGTTGGTACATGTAGGCAACACTTCCTAATTCCTTTGTTCATCCTTTCTCATCTCCCTCCATCTCTGGATCCCCTTCCCATTTGAGAAAGATCTAGGGGCACGAGATTAGCACAGGGGTGAGGGGAAGATGACCTGTGGCTCGGGTCAGAGTGAGCGTTTGTGTGGTCCCTGGGATGCTAAAGCAGAAAGTGCCCCATGGATTTGCCCTGACCTGATACAGGAAGCCTGAGCGGCTGTCCCCACATGCCAGTCAGTCACAGCCTCCTGGAATCTGGCCTGGAATCTGTCCAGGCCTCATCCTGAGATGGCTGCCCTAAGCTCAGGGGTTGGGTGTGATCCCCAAGTCAAACACTCTCTTGTTGGGCTAGCAGTGCCTGCCGGTCCAGGGATCTGGACAGACGTCCTCACCATGGCGTCTGTGGCACAGGGCTCCTCATGATGTGCCCAAACCCCACGTGGGAGACATGCTTACCTCATGCTGAAGCGGTAGAGCTCCAGCTAGGCTAGCGCATGCGGCTCAAGGGCTGCATCTCGGAGCTCAGCCTAGCCAGTCCAAGAGAATGCAAGACCCACTCAGGAGTTTCAGAGGCAAAGTGTACAGCCTTAATGCCACTGGACCAGCATGGTATCTTTCCACAAGGAGGCTGATAAAGGGGCCAGTCAGAAGCTGGCTTTTATGTCCTAGTTCCAGGATGTTCTTGAAGTTAGGGTGGAGTTACACTTTAGTCTCATTTCATTGGTTACAAGCTTACGAGTCTCATTGGCTGGTACAATGTACAGACTACTAGCTCCATTGGTTAGAACGGGCACAGATTTCCACCTATGACAGAAGCAAGCATAACAATCCTTTTTAACAACCGCTAGCCATCCTCTGAGGTTTCAAGCCTCAATTGTAACAAAAACTACAGGGCTGCTGCAGTTTTTGTTACAGTTGAGGCTTGGAACTGTCAGCTCTGCAGTGAGCATAACAAAGTTTACAAAGTTAAACAAAGGAGGGGGAGGTCTACTTCAGAGAGGTCCAAGAAGCAAGCCAAAGGTTTACTTGAAGGTTTTGCAAATTTGGTTTTCCCCTTTCAGTGCCCTTGCCTTCCCAGAAGGTTGCCCCTCTTTTGAACACAAATTTGCTTCCCACAATCTTGTCCAGATTTTTATCTGGCTGTTCTTTGGCCTCACAAGCATCTGGCTGTTTCCCTGGAGGTGTCATCCAGGCTGTGTACTGTTTGATGAGGGGCTGGCACACCCTCACTCCGGGTTTGTCTTTCCTGTATCCCAGAGGTCTCAGATCCACGATTCAAGTCAAGACTTTGAGAAGTAGGACTGCTGCTTCCCTGGCTATCGGAGCGAATCAGAGATGCCCAGGACAGATTGGCTGGTGCCTTTGAGCTCCTCTTGCTCTGCCCAGGGCAAACTGCTCTTTCTACCCTGGAGACAGAAGGTGAGCCCTAGAATGTGGAGCAATGGTCAGGGAACCCAGCTCTGATTCAGGTCTGGCCACTGTTAGGAGATTTGGGGCGAGGTGTTTACTGAGGATCAACTTTCTCCTGTGTCACAGTGTGACATTAGGAAGTCCCAACAGGTCCATGCAGTGGGACTTCTGAGACTGTTCTTGTTTTGCTTGTACACCACAGTGTCACAGGCAGGTAAAAGGTAAGGAGGCTAAGACCCCGATAACTCTATTAATCACTCTTTATTATTCGGGAAACTTAAGGCTCCCTTTAGCAAGTACACACTACAACAAGTCACACTTAATAGCAAGTCCAGGGTAATATATCCAAGCAATGCCTAACAGATAATATAAGTCACTACAACCCAGATCACTATAGTAAATATCAGAAAATTCCTACTATGCTCTACTCCAGGTCCGGATTCTCCAGTCCGTCAATGGATCACACCAAATCGGGGCAATGGAAGTTGATGATGTTTCAAGGAGCCAAACGTCAGTCGGGCAGCACCTTCGCACCCCTGGGGGCATCTGGCTGCTGACCTCTCGTTCAGCTTCCTTATATGCTAGTTCTCTGGCAGAGCCTTGATTCATCACACGGTTCCAGTTTGGGCGTTGCTGGTCTGCGTCAATAGGTGTCGAGTGCATTTACAATCTATCCTGTATCCTATGTTCTAGGTCCTTATCTCTAAGCACATGTCTCTACTCTACACACAGCCGTCCTTCCTGCTCTGGTTTGTCCCCAGGGCTTCAGGTGATGGAGGCTTGGTCCTCAATGCAGCAGCATAGGAGGAGGTCACTAGGTCATGGAGGGGTTAAGTGGTTCTTGTGGCCCCGGGTCTCTTCTCATGAGAGCCAGCTGTTGCAGCCCTGACCCCTGAACTGCTCCCTTGGGCTTCCTGCTTTGCATGTGATCCTCACTCCCATGATGCTCCACTTGTTATGATGTCATTCACCGCAGGATGCCAGCTGAGTGGATGCCAGCACCATGCCATCAGCCTCCAGACCATGAGCTCAGTCAGCCTCTTCTTGTAAAGGAACCTACCCCCAAGGATTTCATGGTAGCAATGAAAAGTAGACTAATACACTACTCTTATTATTATTATTATTATTTGATTTTGTTAGTGTGTGTGATGTTTCATAATTATATTCCCCTTGAGGAACTGATACAGACACATATTGTATCTGATCATTTGTACCAACCCTACTCCTATCCTCTCCTTCTTCCTCCTTCTCCGCATGCTCTTCCCATCTCTAGAGTGTACCTCCCTGTTCCCAACCATCTTTTGGTTTTTTGCTCTTTAAAACAGTTATAATCGAGGGCCGGGGATTTAGCTCAGTGGTTCCGGCGCCTGTCTTGCAAGCACAAGGGCCTGGGTTCGATCCCGGTAACCACATAACAATACTGGGCGTGGAGACTCACCCTAGCAGCAACCAGTACCACATACCACAGTGCCGGGCATGGTGGCTCACGCCTGTCATCCCAGCACTCGGGAGGCAGAGGCAGGAGGATTGCTGTGATGTGAGTTGGAGGCTGAGCTCAGGGCCAGCCTGAACTATAAAGCAAGACCCTGTCTCAAAAAAAAAAAAATAGTTATAATCGAGCCAGGCATGGTGACTCATGCCTGTAATCCCAGGATTTGGGAGGCAGAGGCAAGAGGGTTTCTGTGAGTTCAAGGCTCGGCTGGAATACATAGTGAGCTTTATATATATATATAAAATTTAGATCTCCCATTTTAAGCATGAGATGACCTTCTGATTCATTTCACTTAGTATTATGATCTCAAGTTTCATCCATTTCTCTGCAAGTCATTCAAATTTATCCTTATTTATGGCTGAACGGTACTCCACTATTTATACCATGTGTGTTTACCCACTCGCCTATTGATGGACATACAAGCTGCTTCCATAATTTACCTGTCATGAATTGTGTTGCTCTAAACATGGGCATCCATATGTCATTATAATATCATCTTTGATCCTTTCAAGAAGATCACCGGAAGACGCAGAGCTGAGTCAAGTAGAATTTCTATTTCTAGTTTTTTGAGGAATCTCCATACTGCCTGCCACACTGGCTGTACCAGTTTATATTCCCACCAGGTGCAGGAGAATTCCTTTTCCCTCACAACCTGGTCAGCATTTCTTTTTTGAGGCCTTGCTAAGAGCTGTTTGACAGAAGTAAAACACAATCCCAGTGCTGTCTTGATTTGCAGTTCTCTTAATAGCCAACGGTGCTGAACATTTTCTCATATATTTTTTGGCTATTGGTACTTCTTCTGAGACGTATATATTCATTTCAATTGCCCATCTTTATTGGATCTCTTATTTTGGGAAGGTCTAATTTTTTGAGTTCTTTATATATTCTAGATATTAGTCCTCTATTTGAAGAGTAGCTGGTAAAATATTTTTCCCATTTTGTAAAGGTTGTCTCTTCCCTGTCAGCTATTTCCTTTGCTGTGTAAGAGCATTTATATTTGATACAGTCCCGTTTGTTGACTCCTGCTATTATGTCCTATGAAGCCAGGGTTCTACTCAGGAAATCTTTGTCTCTGCCTATGACCTCAAAACTTTTGCCTAACTTTTCTTCCAGCAGATTTGACGTTTCTCTTTTAATCTCCAGCTCTTTGATCCATTTTGATTTGGCTTTAGAAGAGGATGAGACAAGCAGATCTAGACTTATTCTGTTCATGGATAACCAGCTTCCCCATCACCATTTACTACGGAAGTCATCTTTTCTCCAGCTTATGTTTCTGGCCCCCTTTGTCTAAGATCAGATGGCTAAACATGCTTGACATTGTTTCTATATCCTTTTCTATATTCTCTTGATCCACATGTCTGTTTTTGCGTCAGTACCAAACTGGATTTGGGGTGGGGCTTTTTTGGTTTGTGTGGGGGTTTTGGGGTTTTGTCACTGTAGCTTTGTAATAAAATATGAAATCTGTGATGTCTCCTGCTTTGTTAGCATTGCGCAGGACTGCCTTTGCTATTCCGGCCTCTTTTGCTCCCACATGAATATCAGAATTGGATTTTTTTTTCTAGTTCTATAAAAATGCTGATAGCATTTGAATTGCAATTGTATTCTTGGTAATATGGCCATTTTGAGAACATTGATTTTGCCTCTTCAGGAATAAGGGCTGCTTTTCCATTTTCTAATGTCTTCTTCAATCTCTTTTATCAGAGCATTATACTTTTTGTGGTGGAGGCCTTTCACATCCTTGATTAGATTAACTGCTAGGTAGTTAAATGTTCTTAAATTATTGTGAACAGGTTTGTTTTCCTAAGTTCTTTTTTGGTGAGCTCTTTGTTGGAACTCGAGAATACTATCTATTTCTGTGTGTTGCTTTCTCTCCTGCCACACTGCTGAATTTATTTATTAGTAAGTTCTAAGATTCTTCTGGAAGAATTTTTGGGACGCTCTATCTAATCTAGAACTTAACTCCAACAATCTCCCTTAGTTCACAGCCAAACCAACAATAACAGAATAAGCTTCTCAGCATCCAACCAGCCTCACAGAGTTAAGCATCACCTACAGGCAGACACTGAGTGCTGCTCAAGATTACCGATTCTTACTTTTTTACACAGCTCCAACAATTGGCCAGTCTAGTTTTCTAAAGTAAACTGAGAGCTAAAAAGTATAAGAACACAACATGCCTGCTAAGAAGAAGTGTACTGACAGCATAAAGATGCTGGAAAAAAATATAAAAGTCACAAAAAAGTGAAAGATCGCCATGGCCTTTTACAGCTTTGCTACTTCAGTTAGGGCCTGAAATGAGCATGATCTCATCACAGGGTATCGTGTTTGTGTTCGTGAATCCAGGTTATCTGTGGTGGATTTGTGCATTAGACTTCATTTAAGAATGTGCAGGAGCACATGCTCTGTTTTAGAAAAGTATCCACACACAAAAGAGCTAACATTAAGAAAAGGAAAAAAAAAAGCCAAGAAATATATATATTTTTAAATACTTACCCTTTTAAATACTTGCTTACTGAAAGACTCATGTCTGGGACACCATCGCATACTTTGGGAACTCCAACTTTTCACAGAATTGATTGATTTGCAGGAAAATAATTTAGCGTAAAGAAACTGAATCGCTCTAAATATATTTAACTTGCCCACTATATTGTCTGCAAATGTGATCATTATCTTCATATAAATCATCAGGAGTCACACACAAGAGCACGCTCTCCTATGCTGTGGGACATGTCACCGACTGCGCAGGACAGGACCGCCTGTCCTCTCTGCCCCACCTGTTCCTTGTACTCTCAGCCTGGCAATATTCAGGTTCAAAGCCCCACCAAGAAATACTTATAAAGTCTTTTCTCATATGTAACTGCAGAAAAAAAATTTTTTTTTTCATTTTGCAGAACACAATAACTTTGGGAGGATTTCACTTGCCCATGAAGCATTTTTATCCTTTCTTTACACGAACTCAGAAAAAAAAATGCCTTGTATGGAGGAGGATGAAAAACTATGTTCCTTCTTACGCTGCGATGGACACCTGGTTGGCTGTGGACCTAAGGAGTAACTCACTGAGGGCAGCATGGCCCAGGATATTGAAACAGACACAATGCACAATGTGCCAGATGCCTGCCCAGGCTGAGGGGCACGATGCAGAGCCACGTGGAGCCCCTGCCATGCGGGAGCAAGGAGATGTGATGAGACAAATGTCCCCACAGGCAAAAGAACAGGAAGCTAGAAATATATAGACACAACAGCAGCTGGCTCAGCGCTGATGGTATTAGAGGTTTGTTGGGGAAAAATGACATTTTAAGTGAGAATGAAAGGTTAACCGCAAGCACAGGCCCTTCATGTAAAAAGTTTTTACAGAATGTACTATTTTTCTATCCTCTCCAGTGCAAAACAATCTATCGCCTCAACTATGTGCTTTAAAGTCATAAATCCAGGCCTCGAGATACACGCCTGCATCAGTGAGTCAGAAAGATGAGCCTGAAGGATTTACTTGTGACTTTGAGTTCAAGTTGAAGCTGGGTGATAAAGCAAAAGCCCACGTCAAAACACAAGAAGATAAATTTGTTTTATTTTATACCTTGGTTACAGTATACATGATAAATAAATAGTAAGATAATATAAATAAATAGCTGGGGATCAAGATCTAGAATAAATTCTATCTTTGAAAGTAAAGGGGGAAAACACTACTGCAAACTTATACTCATTTCTTTTATACTCATCCCACTGTTTATTTTCAAAATGGACTCCTCACCATGGTGCTGCCACACACCGCCCACATCAAGAGGGCTGTTGTCACCACAGCGACGGCTACTGCTGCGTCTCATCCACACAGAGCCTCTGTTATGAG
>PVIR01004786.1:0-76481 GCA_004026965.1 Petromus typicus | reverse complement strand
AGAATATACATATACATGCTCTCACCCATCCCAGTGTCAGAGAGGTGCCTCTCTTCCAAGGGTTCTGGCCGCTGACACTGCTTGCATCAGGGCACTGTCCCTCACTTCTGGTAGCATATTGGCAAAGCATCATGCCTTTAGTGGGAGAGCAAAGAGCAGTCCCATTCATTTTTTTGTATAGGGACTATCAATTATAAGAATCTATCTTCTTCTTCTATTAACCCAACATAGACTGGGTTAATGAAAGTCTTTGTGACATGTAACTGGAGCTAGAGAGAGTCCTTTTCTTTTCTGATTGACAACTGGTAAGATTCATGCCAGGGGCTGCATGTGGACTGGACCTAGCCAATGTCTGTCATCATAGGAAAGGCTGAAAGGTACATGGAAAGCAGCCAATACCACCAGCTCATCAAGTCCCTGGGCACTGCCATCCTCATCTCCATGTCCTATTCTTGTGTAAGGGAGCCAATATATCATTTCTTGTTTGCATGTTAGTTGATAAAGTATACTGTTACTTGTAATAAGGAGTCCTATTGAATATACTTTTACAGTATCACACTCTATCTTACGTTTTTCTGTGCATCAGAATCACCTGGAAAAGCCCAGTAATACATGGATTGCTTTCACTTCCACTCTAATTGGCTAGTTCTAGAGTAAAGCCTGAGAATTTGCATTTCTAGCAAGTTTTGAGATCATGCTAATGCTACAGGTTCCAGAATTGTGTGTCAAGAGCTACTGATTTTGTTATGAAAAATAGAGAAGAGACGAAAATCACTGGTATTAGGTATTAGGTATCAAGTATTGAGGTGGTTGGGAGCTTGAGAAGTTCAGATCCTCAGTCACCAATATAAACTTAATGTGTTGATGGAGAATAAAGGTGAGTAGGTGCTAGAAACACTGAGGATTAAAAGAATGCATGAAGAGCTCTTGTGGTACTTTTGCAGAACAATGCTTATTGAGGGAGACTGAGAGTAAGTCTCAGGGCTGGGAAGAAGGAACGGCTTTTTAGGAGGAAGAGGGGCTTGAGAGTTATTGTATCATTCAGGGAAAAACATGTTTTATTTTGGTTTTTTTTTAGATGTTAGAATAGAAACAATACTGGGGTAAAGGCTTAAGGCTATATGGGTATTTATTCATGAAAGAGGACAAGATTCCACAACACACTCAAGAAAGTGCTAGTAGAGAAGTTGGTGTGGAACATGAAGAGTGGTTTGATTTAAGTGGGGTGGACTGAAGGAAACTAAACTGAGGTAGGTGGGATCTTGAATTAGGCTATAGGTGTGGGTCTCAAGACTGAAAGAAGACTGTGTGTGAGGCCAGGGTAAGGTTGTCAACCTATGTTAATCACCAGGGAAGGCAATTAGTGACTATTCAGTGTTCATTATGGGAATCCAGGTCATCCCTCTCTTGTATTGCATGGATATCTGTTTATATCTGTTTTTTGTTTGATGATGTCTTTCTAGCCTTTGATAAATGCGGTGTGATTGTATATAAGGTAGAGAGTCATGTAGAAACAGGAAGCCGGGCTAACATTATGCCTATATGTATAGTTTTTTTTAAATCCGAAGGTGTTTAGTATTGTAGACACAAGCAAATATTTGTTGAAACAATTGATCCACACAACTGTTTTCCTTTAGTGTCATTATGGTCTTATGTCTGATTGCATATGGCACTATTTTAAGAGCTATAGCAGAAGAATGTGAGAATTTCTTTAAGAAGTTTGATGGGTACAAGTAACATTTTGAAGTGAACACATGTACCCTTGTCCTATAACAGAAAGATGATTGAATTAAGAATGAAGATTTTTGTTTCCACTAATTTTGTAGCATTGATGGTGCTTGGCTATTTTTTTCTGAAGATCCTTGTAATGGAAGAGTGGTTTTAAAATTACCCAGACTATAATACTAGTCCAAATTCAGCCTTTTACCTTAATACCCAGCCCATCTGTATACAAAATAGAAAAATATAATTGACCTCATAATATTGTTAGAAAGAGCAAAGGAGACAACAAAGTTCTGAGCACATTTCTGGGGATATATAAAGTGCTCAGTTATATGAATTTTGTGTTCTGTTTGTTTGTTTCTCCAATTCCCACTTCCCATTATCATTATGTACATTTTCAGGGGTCACAGAACTATTCCATTGTGTGTAGCATGTAGATGATTACATTTCTCCGTACATAGGTACATGTTTGAAATTAAGAGGCAAAACCTTTGCCAAATCTCCATAGTGCTTGGACATCTGCTCAGAGCCTGAGGGTTCCTGGTGACTCTTGCAGGGCTCATCTCTCTTCTCTGCCTGGACAGCATGTATGTTGGACGTTTATTATTCATTTTCCCAATATTTTATCTTTGTGTTTTTCCTTGATGGTGTGTATTAGTTTAAAAAAAAAGAAAGAAAACAATGCAGGCGAACTTTAGCTCCACTGTTTGCCACTTCTTGGGGAATAGAAGCTGGAAATAACTTCCCTTGACATGTGAATTCTTTAATACACTGTTTAAAAACAGTTTCGAAAATAACTTTATTTCTAACGAGGTATTTACTTTGAGTCTCCCAGAAAAACCTGGAGTAAAACCTACCCGAATGAACTGAGAAGGTAGTGGGGACAGGGCCCTGATTCCTATATCCTTTTTCTTTTTCTTATTTGGAACCTGGACAGAGGACGGGAAAGTATTCCTTATGGAGTAATAACTCCTCGTGGAAAGTGTACGGTGAATTTCTACAATAAAATTTAGACTTCAGTTAAAAAAAAATAAAACCTAGACACTTGAGTTGAAAATAAAATAAGTCAATAAGCTGACATCCTCTTTCACTTAATATGTAAATGTTGGTGCTGTCAGCGCATGATTTACTTAGAATTGTCTTATTTTGTTTCTGTCACGGAATGTTTCTTTTTTAGATTCCCTGAGTTAGATACTGCAGGTCAGGAAAATAAATCCACAGACTATAGGCATGAGGGAATTGTCTTGGTATTCTTCCTTCTTTCTGCAGTGTTTATGTGTGTAGTTTCAAAGGATAAAGCCCTGATTCGGGGGATAATTTTGTTTTGATAGAAGGTGGAGGCTGATAGAAGCAGAGGGAGCCAAACTCATAGCAAAGGGGCCTTTCCTGTTTGACAGGGCTCCCAGTGCTCTGCGAGGGTTTGCCTGGTGCATTTTCCTGGGCAGCTAGATTTTGTTGCATCTGTAATATTCAGTTTTTGGTTCTTTAGCGGGAGGAATTTGGAGAATATCACTATTACCTCTACATCCCACAGGCTCAGAGGCCTACGGAATCAGGTCTTCCCAGGAGGCTGGGCTGGGTGCGCAGCGCTTCCGTAATCCCAGCGCTGCCCTGGGGCTGCCTTTGCAGGTTTGCTTGCTTGTTTGTGGGACGGCCTGCGCGGGCTTTGCCCTAGAACAAGTGGTCTGCTTTAGGAGCTTCTGCTGAAGAGCCCCGCTCCACCGCGTGCTCCCTCAGAGGCCTCAGGGACGCCCCCAGCAGGCAGGTGGCCAAAATAGCTTGAAACAAACTCTGTGCAGGAGGAGGAGGAGGAAGAGGAGGCCACCTGGACCAACGCCCCACAGTCAGCTATTGTCCTAGGATTCGTGAGCATAAAGCATAGCAAATATGCCTTCCTCCGTGACTCTTGAAGGGATGGGGGTCATGAATATTTAATCAGGCCAATGTAGAAGCACATTATTTGGATAAAGTACTTAACAGCCGCGTTCACCCCTCCTCGGATGGAGGAAGATGTCTCCTCGCCAGCCTGGCTCCAGACGCCTGCGCGCTTCATCTTTAATCATCTCTTCTTGCTTTTCTTTGAGTGGGCTCATAAGAAGGCTTCCGTCCCGCCATCAAACCGCGTCTCTAATTTAAACAGCTGTTAATAAGGGTTAAATCTGCAGGCCGAGCTGGTCCTTCACTTGTTACTTGCAAAGGGGGGAAAAAAAAAATCAATGGAGCAGGAAGCCAGAGGGGCGTCCATTTTGAAAAGCCGTAATGAATTACGTTTCCTTGGTAAAGCTGGCAACCTGAGTCCTGCGCCCACAGCCTGCCTTTCACGTAGCCAAGCCCTCTGCGACACATCAAATTTAATGAGACTGCACAGATCTCAAATAAGGAAGGAGAGCGTAGCTGCCGCTGCTGCCCGGCCACTTTATTAAGGAGGATCAGAGAAACTAGCTTGCTTTTAAAATCTCCTTAAAGGCAAAGAGTATTTGGGGTTGGGATTGGGGTTGGGTTGGGAGGAAGGATGACTCCTCAGAGCAATGATTCACATCCTCTCTCCGTAGCATTACAACGTGATTCGGTGTGAGCTTTTGAGTCTCAGCGTTAGCAAACAGTTCCCCAGACCTTAGGACCATTGCAGACCTGGAGAAGTGTGGAAATTAGGAACGTTTTGATTCAAGCTACCCTCAACCCCTACACCAAATCTGTGGGAAGAAAACAGGTAGAGAAGCGAGGTAGCTGTCTTCTGCGGGCTGAATCATAGTGGTAATCGTTTGTTTCTCCCAATCAATAATTAAATCACTTGCTTGGCCAGTAAGATAGCACTTAGGCAGACAAGGGAGAAGGAATCTTGAAATCTCTGGGTACCCAGTACATGTATGAGCTGTAGAGCTCAGAGACAGCATTTTTCTGGCACCCACAGACTAATTCAAGTGTTACACTTGTCTTTGGTCTACTGAGCTTCCTCAGTAAAATACAGATCTTCAATGGGCTTGTGCAGAAAATCAGAGTGGGATCATCTATAATTCTACACTGAGATCTGGAGCTCTGGATCAGCCTTGCAGAAAGAAAGAGATGATGGTGTTAGGCTAGGGTGCACACACACACATCTCTAGAGAAAAGCTACTCACCTTCTCGTAGGTCCTCGCACAGATCTCATAGTAATAGTCTTCTGGCACTCAGAGCTTCAGGTGTTGAATTCCAGACCTTCTTTCTTTTTCCTAATCTCCTTATGTTCCGTGTAAGAAACAAAAACACTAAAATGATAGCTGACATGTACAGCACTATTATCACGTGCTTGGCATGACAGGTAAGAGAATTATTGAAGCCCAAGTCACCACTGGGTCCAGACCTGTCTTGGCATTTAGTAATACAAGTGCTAATATGAGGATCTCATTGAAAACACAGGATATCCCTATGAAGAAGTTGTAGTATTTCCCATTTTTGTGAATAGGAACCTACAGTGTAGCTACCCTTTTGAGGTCACTTAGCTGATGTGAGGCAGAGCTGGGCATCAAAACCAGTTTTGCCTCTTTCAAAAGCTGGAATGCTTGACCATGACTCTCATGGTCTAATTTGGATTTTTTAAGAAGTCATTTTTTTGCTTTAAAAACTGGGGTGGGACCCACCACCATCAGAATTCCTGCTTTGCTATCTTCCCTAACTATATGGCCTTCTCTTTAAGGCCATTGTACCTTTCCCTTAGAATTCTATTTTGACAGTTGCTCCAGATGTCTCCCTCTGTCCATGAGGGTGGAGAAGGAAGAGCAAGAGGGATAGGGGCAGGTCCAGTGCTCCCAATTGGGATTCATGGAAAACCAAGTCTCAAGTATGTCTGGTACACAGACGCCAGGAAAAAGTGGTAGCTGGTAGCATAGAGATTTCATATGAAGAAGCCACAGAGTTTGGCAGGTAAAGCCAGAGAATGCAGTATCGTACCAGTGCTGCCTTCCTAGGATGCTCTGGAGGAAAGCACTGAACTTTTAACTTTTGTTTTGTTTTTTTTTGAGACAGTCTTGCCAATAGTTCAGGCTGACCTTGAACTCACAGAGATTCTCTTGCCTCTGTCTTCCAAGTGGTGGGATTAGAGATGTGCACCACCATGTCTGGCTGCAATCTTAACTGTTTGTATATAGTATTTTATTTTCTTCTCTATTAGAAATTAATATGAGTTGTTCAATCCAAAAAGTTGAGAAAGGGATGTTAAGATGATAAAGTCAGCTTCTTGGTCCATCCAACCCTCTGGCTCAGTACTTTAGCCTATGATCTGACTTCATTTTGGGTAGACTGAGAAGAGAAGAAACAATTCATGCATATTGATTGGAATTTCCTGATTCTTGGTGTCATGTGTCTTCTTATAGTGGTAGATCCCAATGGCTCTCCCTGACTCTTGAAATTTCCTGTGTGTCAGGACCACACTATCTTCTCCTTCCTGACTCTTCTGGCTCTTGCTCTAGTAAGAGACACTATGTTGATTTAATTTTTTGCTTACAGAAGTCTGTTTTGGAGTAAACTGAGTGTTCTTAGAGAAGCCCTTCCTCTTTCCCCTTTTTGGTTCTCATCTTTCAAGTTTCCAAGTCAGTAGACTGTCACTGAATGGAATTAGATTTAATCAGCTTGGGAAGATCTAATTAACTAGTCAACATGGTTGTGATAAATGTCCTCCCTCATTGTGGAGAACGAGGTATGTCTCCCTAGCCAGACATAGAATTCTGAGGTGCTGTTCAGGAGCACCTTGACAATGTCCATTGCATAGATACCAGAAAAGCAAGATCCCAGCTTAAGTCTGGAGCCCAACAGAATGGCTTTGTCTTGGATTTTCTTTGCCATTTTGTTCTGATTGGTGATGTGGAAGATGGGTAGGGGACGTTGGTGAAATCTGGGTTTCTCGGCCTAGTCACCTAACATGAAATCGGTGTGTCGTGACCTGAGACAAAAATTAATAGCAAGCATTTGCCTACCTTCATGGCTCTGGAAAACACTCCACACCCTTCCATGCACCTTCTTTGTCTTATAGAATTCAGAGGTTCATGATTTGAACCAAAAGAAAGTGAACGTCTTTAGTTGACTAAGGATGGAGAATAGCTGTATTTATATTTCATAGGAGTAACACATGCATTGAGGAGTGAAAGAAGAGAATTGCAACGAAAAAGAGCACTTGTGTTCTTGCTGCAAAGCAGTGCTTGTCGAGGGAGGTTGAGAGCAAGTGCAGTCATCTATGACTTGGGGCTGGGAAGAAGAAGTGGCTTTGGGTGGAGGGAAATGGGCCTGAAAGCTATTGTATAATTGAGAGAAAACCATGTTTCTGTTTAGACAGCAGGGCAGAATGTGTCAGGAGAGTGCATAAAGGATGGAAGGTGATAACTGATGGCTGACAAACCACATGGATAGCTTCTGGGGAAAAACTATGGAGGCGCAGAGAGATCAGCTTGGGATTTCTTATTCAGGATGACCAATGTGAAGACAGAGAAGACAACACCAGAAAACTGATAGATTGAGTCTATGATTTCACAACTGGTGAGTTTTGTGAGCATTTATAAGTGCAGAGTGCAATTTGCTGATTCACTTATGGTAATCAATCTAGCATCCTGAGTGAAACACAGCCTGTGTGTGTGTGTGTGTGTGTGTGTGTGTGTGTGTGTGTGTGTGTGTGTGTGTGTGAAGGTCTCCAGAAGGGTGTTCATAAGAGTACAAGGGCTCAACTAGACAACAAGTCTTTTTTGCTATTCAAGAGCAGTGCTTGATGACTGTGTTCAGTGCCCAAGACTGGGACAGTCCTAGGGACAAGAATTTGATTTTAGCTTTCTGAAGACACTTTTATAATCAGAGGGAATATGAGTTGGGGAGAAAACTTCTTTTAATGCAGTGACCAGTAAGATCATTACTGCTGTCTTCTCCCCACATCCTAATGCTCCGTAGTGGTGCCATTCCTGTGACATGTGGTCCTTAGGCAGCTTCCCAGGGCTCTTCCATTGCCTTCCCATCACCCTCCTGATAAAGTAAAATAAAGCAAAATAGCAGACATGAAGAAATAAAAACAAAGGGTGGAAGGGAGGAAGGGAAGAAGGTTCTCTCAGCCAGTAAGGCATTTGGGTAACATGAAGCATAAGCCAGAGAAGAGAAAGCTGAGGGTTAAAAATCTAAGAAAAGAGAATGCAAAACTACCAAGACTCAGTAGTGCCAAGAGGTTAGGACTATTGAAAAGCCAAGGACATTTGGTTGAGTGTCTGGTGAAGGGAAGTGGTATTAAATTCAGGCATTTCAACTCTGTAACTTGGGGTGAACTTCAAAATGAACAGGCGAAAATCTTAGCTGCAGTGCAGAGCAGTGTTGTATGTCAGGCAATCCCCAGAGTCTGCCCTTCCTCCCCCCTCCCGAGTCCCCATGGCTCCCTCCCCCAGCAGGGCAGTGAAGGAATGTAGGTGGAATCCACTGAGGCTGAGGCTCTACTGGGGATAACAGAATTCACAGCCTGTGCACAGCCAGGGAGCCGGGAGCTGCTTAGATATACAAAGGGCTTGCAAAGGCAGGGAAAGTATGATAACATCTTAAACCTTGTTTCTGGGGTCTGTACTGGACCCCAAAACTTTGAAATGTTTTACTGTTTTTCCTTCACTCCTTTCCTGTATCATTCATTTCTTCCTTTTAATGTGGTTTACTGTACTCACCGAGGAGGGGAACTGGGAGGATAGTGAGAGAAAAGAAGACAGAAGGCACAACTACCACCAACCTTCCACTGCACGAAAATAACTCAGCTCTGAAAGGGCTGTGGTGAGAGTTACGGGTGGGGTGAGGGGCCAGGAGTGCCAAGTAAAGTCGTTTGTCTTTCTCTTTCCTCATGCCTAGGTTTCTCTAAGCCCTGCTAGTTTTCTGAAGAGGGAAATCTGAAGGAAAACACAATTTGGAAGATGTTTCACAAAGGAACAGAGAAGCAGCAGTCTGATATTTATGTAATCTGGCAAAGGAGAACTTCATGAGATAAAAGCCAGTGCTCAGGAAATAAATAAAGAAACAGAATAAGAAAAAGGCAGGAAGTAAGGGGGGAGGGTGAAGGGAAAAGTGGGGAAGAAAGAGGGGAAAGAGAAAGGTCAAGTGAAGCATAGCTTGAAGTTCCAAGACAATATATAAATGGCTAAAAGAAAGAATTCATAATATAATCATATATTTGAAATTTCCCACCTCTGTCTGTTGGAACTACTGAGCTCAAACAAATGATATAACGTAGCAATGAACTTGACTTTCAAAACAGGTTGGAAGTTCACAGCATCGAAAACATTTTAAAAATAACACGCCCAAGACACCCCCCCCCACACACACACACATCTTGTTTATATGGTGAGATTCCCCTGGGTCTGTGAGTTTCCTTTTAAAAGTAGGAAATAGTCAATAGTTAAATTGTAAGTCAATAAGAGCAGTTGAAAGCAACTACATTTGATTTAAATAGAGTGTGAACTCTTGTTTGTGCCAAGACTTACTTCTAATCAGTTAGTACCTTGTATCTAGTCCTGTGTACCACCCACATGCATGAAGCTGAACTCTCAGATGGTTGATGAGGAAAAGCCCTTCTTCAAAACCTTTTCTTCTACTACCTGCTCGTAAACTATGGATTTAAAATACGCATGATTAATATTGGAAAAATACTCTGAGGCATGTTTGCACAGGGGTAACTGCAGCTGCATTTCTACTCCTGGCTAGTTCCTTCTAAAAGAAGGTATGCACATGTGTATATGCTATGCAAACGTAAATGAACACACCTGATAAAATGTCTAGAGCTCCCTGGGGAAAATGCTTTTACAGTATTCCAACTATTCTGCAATACAGCGTGGATAAAAGGCAGAAGAGACAAAGAAAAGGAGAAAACAGTCTGGCAATCACGGAGTGCGCCCCACCACGTGGGATGGAGCAGGCCCGGCACACCTTCATATTTAATATTGCAATTCATTTAGTTTAATCGTTGCTTTTAGAATCGAGTTTCAACATACTGTGCAATTGAAACAGTCTCTTCTGGTAAACTGTCTTAGAGAGAGGCCATTTCTATTTGAAAAGCCAGCTGTGAGGAGCTGGAAGGCACACAGCTGCAGACAGCTGGGGGCTGGTACTGTAATAGGATCCTTGGAGAAGTGAACTTCAGTTCACAGGCCCTGGGGCCTCCTGTGGGAAGGTTGTCAGCACAGAAGGGTCTGGTTCTGCATTCGCTTGTTCTGGGCCTCCTGAGCCTTCTCATTTACCTGACGGAAACAAACCAGTGAACAGGGCTTCAGAACCAAATCACTGAAGAACCAGAGCCAGTTTTGTTGAATCTTTATGCTACCTCTTTAATTTATGTTTACTTACATGTGCATGGACAGACGTATACATACACACACACACACACACACACACACACACACACATTCTACCTTTTACTGCCATTTGCAGTATTGTGATTTGATCCTCTGTGAGCCTCCCTGGCTCCCTATGACTTGCAGATTGTCTCTCAAAACCTAGAAGACACCATTTATTAGCTCCAGCCGAAGTGGGGCAAAAACACTTTGAAGCCAAAAAAGGTTCTGAGAGTGTTTGGTAGGGGGTGAAGGAAACGTGCTGTCAATTGCCAGTAAAATATTTGTCCCAGGCACCAGAAGGGAACCTAAACCCTCCTCATTCCAGTTTGCATAGAGAAAAATACTGTCTTGGGCTCTGGAAACATGTTCACTGATTTGGCTTCATGGGGATTCCCTCATCAGAAGTATAAAAAATAACATAGCTAGAGAAAAGCTAATAACCCTTCTCAGCATGGATGATCCCCAGACATTGCTATTGACTTTATCCTTATTGCTTATCCTTGAGCACTTTTTAAAATGTGACCTGAGCAAAGGGAACAAAAATGATCACAGGAAGAGCCCCTTCTTTGCTTGAATGCACAGGCCAGTGCCATGAGTCCACAACCCACCTCTTGTTACCAACGAAGTACCAGGACAATCATTATACAGTGGTAGCCTTTCTGGAATTACTTCCAACGCCAGTTTTGTAGGGAGAAGCTCAGGCCACCAACAGGAATGATGAAAATGGACAGCCCAGAAGTTTACCAGTAAATCAGGAAGTACATTATGTGGTAACTTAGAAAGATAAGGATGTACACTGAGAGCCTGGCAAGAGAAAGAGCAAGTTTTACCAGGAGTTAACCACTTCTATGCTCTGAGTCCAGCCAAATATCCCATCTCCTGTGTCAAGGGGCATAACCTCCTGTCCATAAAATGAGGACTCCTAATGTTTGACATTTGTATGATTCTTTGTAGTTTACAAAGCCTTATTGCATAACGCATCTCATTTGAACCTTTCACCAGCCCCCTAGGGTATGCAGAAAGGATCACGTTGTTCTTATCCAATATTGAAAATCAGACTGAGTGATAAGGGAGTTCCCCAAGGTGATTAACAGCAAAAGAAGACCTCGAACTCAGGTCTAGTGATGCTCAGTTTGATTTCTGTCAACTTTATCATATGTCTCAGTAATTGTATTGAGAAAGAATTGTAACACAAGATAAACAAGGAGTTGGTAAGGCCCTAGCTACTGAGAGTGTCATAATTCAGACAGATGACATTCTAAATTACCAAGAAACATTCCAACAGAAACAACCTAAAAGGTGAGAACGTACTGAGGAGTCACAGCATCTTGAGGAATCACAGCATCTTGAGGAAACATTATTAGTAGGCAATGTTGCCCCTTCTTGGAAAAGAGAGCACACTAAACTGTAGTCAATTGGACATTAGTGGTCAGGATTCTTATCTTTTTAAAAATCCAAACAATATTTTTGATACACCTTCAAATTAACATCAATTCTTTAATAATGCCAAATGTTCGATCTTGTACTTATACAGCTTGAAAACAGTTTTCTACAGTTGGTTTGCTCATATCGTGAAACAATTCTATACATTGTTGATATAACTCTAAAATTTCTTTTACTCTGTTAGACCCCCCACCTTTACGCTTCATTCATTTTTTAAAAAGTCATTTATTTTAAATAATGTCCTACTTTTGGAAACTGCATCCTGGTGATATTATTTATCATGAGCTTATAAATTGGTAGTTAGATGCTATTATAACTTTCTCCATAAGAGAGGAAATCCTTGGTGACAGAGAGTTTGTTGGAGAACATCATAAGGATAATGCTGGGTGATGGGCCAATGGGTATATGTTTTGATAAGGGTCAGGGGAAGTACCGCCAATTCTATGCAGAATAGTTCTTGGGGGGTATGTGCTTGGGTCCCCAAGTTGAACTGCTGTCACCATCTTTTGGCAAATGCTTTTGAAAAAGAAATGTGGATTTGATGAAAAGCATCTTAAATACTTTTGGAAAGCTATCCGTGTGATGGATATCACAAATTCACCTGGGCCTACATCTTTATTGGATTTTTCAAAACCTTTCATTAGGAGTGTGAATTATTATTCAGAAAGTTGATAGGCACAGCCATGCTGAGAAGGATATGCTCTGGTCTAAATGTGTCTCCAAAAGTTCATGTGTTGGAAACTTAATCCCCAAAGCAACATCACTGATTGTACACACAGGACATGTCAAAGCAGATGCCTAAATTCCCAAACAGTCAGAAAAGGAGCTTCTGGCCCCTCACAATCATGGGGGTCACCAGAAGAAATTAATAGAGCTGTGAGTTGTTACTATTTTCACATCATCAAACTGGCACATGAGGATGATGAGATCTTTCTGAGAAGATAGTCAAAGAAACAGGGAAATACGAGTCAGACAACAGAATCTGTTGTTCTTGTGACATAGGACCCAGACCGATGCCTCATCACATTGAAAGTGGTCCTTTTCCACCATCCCAGTTACATGTACTAAGTACTCACTGAGAAGTTTTTGGTCCTTGGTTGAACGTATCCTGGTCCAGCAGATCTGAGGTAAGCTTATGTGCGTGTTTAGCACCTCTGTGCCTGATGAATCTGATCAGAGATCTTTTCAATTTGTTGGATTGTGGCTGTTCTGTCAGGTATAGAGTGCGAGTTCTGTGTGAGAAATTTGAGAGAATGCTAGGAAGTCACAAAGAAGCTTCAAACTCAGGAAAACCTGGGAAGATTCAAGGGCCTCTTTTACCTCAGACAGTGGCTGCAAGGTTTTCAGATTGAATTTTTGTTTCTGCTGGAGAAGGAGGGTGGGAATGGATAGCAGGTCCAATCTTGTCTCAGAAAAGGGGACTATTGAGTTTGTTCTGTATCTATAGATGATGCTTTTAGTGATTCTTAAATTCCTGTTTATGTCCAAGTACTTGGACATGAGCTAACGGGAGCAAGCCACTGGTATCTTGCTGGACTGGCTGCTTCTCATAGTGGGCCAGGGTGAAGTCTACTAGTTTATCGGATCAGTATGTTAGTTGCAAGTGGCACAATAGAGAGAGGGCTGCCCACTAACCATCAGCCACCTTCAATAGGAAAGGGGATATTTTGCTCTTGGTTGGAGCCAGGTGATTTCTGAGTCCTTCCTTCCCCAATTTTCTGTTTTAAGATTGAAAGGTCCATTTTAATCTTGTCTAATACTATGGCTCAGCTATTAATCTTCACCACCAATGGTCTCAAATTCAATTGAAAGGGTCCCCTTTGCTATTTCTCTCTGTAGCTATGAGTAGCAGCTCACAGTGACAATAAATTCTGAAACACTGGAGTGATCACTGGACGAGAGCTATGATTTGTCACTTAACCTAGTTTTACAACTCTTTTAACCTCTTTGAGCATTATATTTCTTTGCATTTATGGTAAAATTAATCTCAGTGTAAAATATTCCATGTAGGCAATATATATACAGATGCATGGGTACTGTCATGCATGTGTATGTGATTAATATAAAAGGTGACTGAAACATCTGAATGTTTAAATTTTAAAAGTTTATTACAATAAAAGACACTGCCAACTACAATAGAATGTGTGCCTTTGAAGCAAGCGGGCATATTTTGAGAGAGATTAATCCCAACATATCTTTTTCTGTAACATTTTTAAATTTAAGCTTTCACTGTGTATCTTGATCACCACTCACTTACCACACATTTATGGCCATTTCTGTCAAATGAAAATATTATGATTTGTCCTCATCCACCTTGTTCACCAGTTCTAGCACTGAGCAACCTCTCTGTCTTCCCTCAAGTCAAAATGACCATGGAAGGAAACACTTTGAACTGGTTCCAGACACCGACAGCCATAACAGCACAGCGAAAGACATTCAGGACAAGCGACTCTCTGGACAAGAGGCAGGAACGATGCAATAACTGTGTTTAAAGTGAAGGGAGTTAATGGCAACATGGTTTTTGCTGTGATCATTTTTTTAAAAAATATAAATGGTCACCAGATTTTGTGATCACACTTCACGTAGTACATGCCATTCTAACTCACCTCTTTTTTTTAAGACAGGGTCTCACTTTGTAGCTCAGGCTGGCCCTGAGCTCAGCCTCAAACTGACAGCAATCCTCCTGTCTCTGCCTTCTGAGTGCTGGGATTATAGGTGTGAGCCACCACGCCCAGCACTATGCTGTGTGGTACTGATTGCTGCTGGGCATGAGTCTCCACAGCCAGGATTGTTGTATGTGGTTACTGGGGGATCGAACCTGGATCCTTGTGTTTGTGAGGCAGGCAATGGAACCACTGAGGTAAATCCCCAGCCCCTCACCTCTTTCTTTAGAACATTTCTTTGTACTTCTCATGACTCTGTGTGTATATGTGTGAGATGACTTTTTATCCAGTCTCCTAATGATTTTCCATCCTCTTCTTATGTATAAACACTTGAATAAGTTTGTACTTTTCATATCATTTAATTTAAAATTTATTATATATACATGTGTCCCTTAATGTGTTACTAAATTGTGTATGTTTTGGACCATACATGAATGATTTTAGGTCTACATAGAGTTTTATTTTCTTACATATTAATTGAAGATATTAATTTTATTTGTTTGGGTTCTTCGCTCCTAAGCAACAGAAACAGATCTTGAGCTTATAAAGAAACACATTTGCTGGAAGGAATCAGTGTTAGTCTCAGAGGAGGCAGTCAACAAGCAGACTTCTGGAAAGGCTGGATAGGGACAGGCTGGAATTTTAGTATCAGAAGTTGGTAAATTTTTCCAGCAATGCTACCATGGACTAAAATAGCTACAACTGTTTCCTGTCCTTGATTCTTTCTTCAAAGTGCAGTATCACCCAAAATAATTTATTTGGCCCTATCTTGTTTTGCTCCCCTTGTTCGGCTTCCCTCATACTCTGAGAAATGGAGTCCTGTGATTTGCAGCCTAGCAGTGTGTATGGAGACAAAGTGAGGCATTTGTCTCAAGGTGTTCTCGGCTTAAGGAAAAAATATTAAGAGTCTCCCATGCTAGGTACTGTGTTATGTCCTGAAGATACAAAGAGGAATAAATTGTACTTGACTATGGAAATGAGTGAAATAGAGTTGACAACAACGTATTCATCGCTTGATTATTTTGTTCCACATACTGCACATGCTCTGAACATGGAATCTCTCTTTGTTCTCACTACAAGTCTAAAGAAGCAGTTATGGGTTTTCTAACCTTGCAGATGAAAACCAGAGGTTGAGTCACCTGCCCAAGAAAGAAAGGAAAGCCCAGATGGTGTGTCTGAGGTCCTGACTCCAAGGCTAGTGGCTGTGCTTCTGAGATGACCTAGAGTGCCATCAAGTAGCCAGTTCAGTCAGAATGACAATGATGGAGCAAATCCAGGGTTCATAGAGAAGGAGATGAAGTTGGGTGAATAGTTTACCAGGATGCAGTGTGAGAAGAGGGGACCACCTGAGGCTGAGGGAAGAGCAAAGGAAACTTCGGGAATTGATGGTGGTTGTGGGGACTGAGAAGCAGCCAGAGCCAAAGGGAGGTGCTCCTTCTTGCTCTTTCTTTGTTAATTTATTTCTTATACTTTAATACCAAATGCATAGAAAACTTCTGCTTCAAATTTCTGTGTTTATCTTTCCACTGAGTAATAATTCCATTCAAGAAAAATACCTTCTGGGTGGTAAGGAAGGTTGACTATTTATTTATTTAAGATGTGGGCAAACCCCTAATCAGAAACTCTACCATCATCTAAGTTGGCATTTTCCTCGATGTGCTTTGTGAAAACTTTTGCCTAAGGCTTTCAGATTTGGTTTTCTAGTTACAAGAATATAATTTGCCAATGTCTGAGGCTTTGTGTACATCTGGTACATGTTTAAGTGGAACCTCATGGAAGACTTAAAAACTCAGGTAATAAAGGCAGCATTAGAACTACCTCCCATGGCATTCAAGATAGGGCTCTGCACTTTGTGTGACCATTTTCAACAAAGTGTTCATCATCCTTACTATGTCTGTTGTTTTCATCTATAGGCTCTGTAGACTTTGATTGTAATTATGAGGAGTTATTCTGTGGAGTTACTCTCCCTGGAGGAAAGTAATTTGAAATAATATTGAAACGGGCAAACAGAAATAGGGGATACATATATTATTCATAAAAGAAATGAGGACACACTGAAGTCAAATTAGAGGTCTGAAATTTGTAAGAGTTTAACTTATAAGAAGCATTGGACGGAGATGTGGGAAGGGTGATGAATCAGCAAACAAACTAGCCTATTTGTATAATTTCCATCCTCATTTGAATTTCCATAGTAAATTCTGAAACTTATCATTTAGATATTTACTATTTGAATCTACTACCTTTAGAAGAAAAATGCATATGATTTATTTGATATTTTTTAAGACCCTGGAGGATGGTTAGCTATTCCAGTTTTGCTTTGGAAGATAAAAGTTATTATATTTTTTTCAAGAAATAAGGCTTCAGAAACCTGGTGATTTGGACAGATTCAGTGAAGAGTTAACAGAAAAGGGTGGGAGTAAAACTAACCTTTTAAGACTTTTCAATAATTGTGTTTTATTAAAGATCTTACAAGTTTATATCTTTTTTTCACTCACTGGGAAAAAAAATTCTTTCAAAGGATATAAGATTTTCAATAGAAATGTGATAGGCAGAATATTTTCACTTACAGAGGCAATTTATCACAGTAGTGTCTACCTCTCTGGATACTAGAAAGTTTTGATATAATTTAAAAGAAAGCCTCCCTGTCCTGAAATTGAGATTTGTCTAAAATGACCTTGATCGTAAATTACATATGAACCTTAGATTCTGCTGCGTAAGGTTTCTTATCTTTAAAAATGGTAAATAAAACGGGAGAACATAACACTTGGCCATTCTTAGAATCTCTAGTAATCTAAGCAGAACACTGATCTCCTAAGGTGCTCACTCTTCTTTCTATTGCCTCTACCATGTGCACATTCTTTTTTCTTTAATTGAAATCTTTATTGGTACATTACATATACACATCATGATTGCATTCAACAATGAGAATTTGTACCAGTATATGACACAACTTAATTCTCATTTTTTCCCATAACCCTACCACCCTCCCACTCCCACCTCCCATATACATAAACTTTGTTTCCTTTCTTTTTGTTATAATCTCATTATTTTTCCCCCTTCACTCCATTACGCTTTGAGTTTTCTATTTCACAATATAGAACATACATTCTAGAACTCATTTATATCTTTATTTTCTCATACCAGAGAAAAGATATGATATTTACACATCTGTGACCTATTTATTTCACTTATGAGGATGTCCTCAAGGTACGTCCATTTAAGTATAAATGATTCAAACATATCATTTTTTATGGCATGCTTAATGCTGTGGCATCTGATTAGGAATGTAAGTGTCAGACTACAGAAAGTCACTTCGCTGTTTCTCCATTGATCTAAATTTAGAGAAAATTGAATTACAATTCAGATCTCCCCATTATGTCCATTTTCCAACTACAAGATTATCTTGACTCAACATTCCTAAAGGATGTCTTGCCTTTTAGGCTTTCATCTCAGTTTATTCTTATGTCAAGTCTCTTTCTGTGCCTTATGGATAATGTGAAGGTGATGTTTTCTGAAATTTACTTCTGCTTTGTGTAGTCCATAAATTCCAGAGGTAAACTATTTTCTTTTATTTTGAATATTCTTCCTCCCCCAGTCACATGTTCATACATCAGTCTATCCACTAGTATATCTGCCTACTCATTCATCTACTTTTTACCCCCCCATCCATAGATATTTCCCCCCACTCATCTATCCATCCATCCATCCATCCATCCATCCATCCATCCATCCATCCATCCATCCATCTTAAATATGGTTTGTTAAGAGCAAATCTATTCAGACAAAATGTTGTTCAGTATTTCCAAGGAGCATGACTTGTATCTTGGATGCACACCTTTCATTGTCTAACTTGTAGGATGTAGAGAGAGACTCAATTTTGTGCAGAAGACACATAATAGGTCTCTATACATGCAAAATATTAGACATTATTGGTATCATCCTTTCTAGAGGCATTTCTAAATAAAAGAGATTTTTAAAAGAGTTAGTTCCTGTCCCTTCCATAGAAGATTGACTGATGTTTTGGGAAAATTGTGAACCCATTTGGAGGGCTGGATAATACACAAGTACCAAATGAGACAGATAGAGACATAAGAAACTATGACTCAGGGAAAGGTTGCATTAGTCAAAGACATCTCATTAAAGAATTAAGTTAGGTTTTGAACAATAGGTAATTGGATAATTATAGATGGTAGAGGGGGTAAGGATATAGAGAATTAACTTTGTTTAGACTATTCTAAATCCTTTATACATATATTTTCTAATTTAATCATTTAATCCTTGTAGAAACCTATGGTTCAGTACTAGTACATTCATTTTATGAATGAGTGAATTGAAGAACAGAGAGATCAAATGGCAGAGGTAGGAGATGGCAGAGTCAACATTTGAACCTGGACAGACTAGGTAGAGTCTTATGTGCTCTTAACCACAATGCAATTGGACTCCAAAAGGTAGACAAGATGGATGGAGTGGGAAAAGTTGAATGAGAGAGGTTTGTGAAAGAAAAAATCAACCATTACCACTTGATAGCATTCTTATTTCATTAAGTAATTCATTCAATGATTAAATAAAATTTCTGTTAATACTTGGCTGTGCAATGGAATATTTGACTATTCTTTATATGTACAACCTCAGGCAGCTACAACAAGGGGTTAATTTTTTTTACTTATGCTGTGTTATTTTTTCCTTGGTAAAAATAATATTTAATACAGTCCTTAGACCATATGATTTATCGCCTGTTTGAAAATCCTTTTCATCATTGTGTATTTTGCCAGTAAATATTTAATCCTTGGCACCAAATGCCAGCCTGTTTATTAACTTTAGAGTTCATATTTTATAGTAAACCAAATTCAAAAATGTTCTATGAGGAGAGAGACATTTCATCTCCATAGTCCACTGAGAGACTGTGCCAGAAAGAGCCCCCGGTAATACTGCTAGGTCATGTCACCCTTTTGATTACTAGAGTGCTTGATCACTGCAAAAACAAACTTCCCTTCACAATCATGTCTGCAGAGTATTACACTTGCTGTAGAATCCAAAATTGTTATGCCAAACAATTGTATTGTGGCCAAAGACGTGGCCAGAATAAATGGCCTGGCAGGAGACTTTGCACTTTTTCATGGGTGGCCCCATCTGCCTGATGATTCTGTTTTCTTGTCTTTGAGGTTACAGTTTCAAAAACTTAAAACCACCAGACCCAGGAAAGATAAATCTCTCTCAGTTTGCTTCAGAAAATCTAAACCCAATAAAATCCACGTTGGTGGCTTCTAGAGAGAGTTACTCATCTGTCTCTCAGGAATGGATCTTCTGTGTTCTCACCCACTGCCCCCAGGGGTGTTGGAGTCTTGGCTCTGTGGTATGATTCTAAATCATCACTCTGAAGTTCTACCCCTTTCACCCTTGGGCGTAGATTCTATTTAAAGAGATTGTATCCTATATTCTCCTCAGCCATTCACTTTGGAGGTAGCAGCTTTCCTTCCTCGGAAATGACCTCCATTCTTCCAACTCAAATGACTATTATTTCAACTAAAGCTTCATATAGAAATTTCATGAGCCTTCCTTTGATTTTCAGGGGTTAAAGATATGATCTCAGGATACAGAGAAGCTGTCCACCTTAGATCTTAGTACTAGAGACCAACCCAGTCTGATACCTTCCAGCCTGACTGCTTAGGCACAGGAATAGCTGGACATGGGCTGGAGAGAACATCATACTTAATCACTTAAGATCTCAGAACAAAATCAGGAAGAAAACCATCTCCCAGGTAAAAGAGCCCTCTTTCTGCTCTGTCGATGCTGTGACTCCCTAGATAGGTCCAGATTAAAACCAGTGGGAGCCCTGACAAGCTGGGTGGAACTGAAGCCTGCGAGGCCAGACGTCAGGACAAATTAGCAAGATACTGACTCATCCTGACTGAAGGCTCTGGAAATGGAGAAAATATTTGAATCATAGTTGAAGGAAGAATTAGAAGGTCACATCCATGGAAATGGTGCCAAAAGTTGGGTCTAAGGACTAAATAAGATTCTAAAAGGAGAGATGAGTCAAAGGCACAAAGCTCACTTGACCGGAAACAGTGAAATGTTGTGTATGAGATTAGTTAGGGCAAAGGTTATGATCAATCCAGGAGTTTCACAGACTCAATTTTTGTCCCCCTTGGTCAGTTTTGGTGTACAGAGTACATAGGTGGAGAGAAATTAAGGAGACTTAAACTTTAGATCTTTTAGGACTGTATTACACATATAAGACATTAAATTACATAACCAGCTTATTGATGGGCTGTATTTTGATGATGATGTAAATTTGAAAGGGATTTTCAAATTTTTGTATAACTGTCCCCCGTGTCACACTGAATTCATTTCATCCTCAACTGTGATGCTGTTAATAATATCTCTGCATGTTCTAAAACTTCTATTGCTTTTAGTTATTTAAATGATTTTATATTTATTTCTCAGATCCAGTTCTTCCATCCTTCTTGTTTCTTTTTTTTCTATCCATTCTGGAAAATCACTGTTTGCACTGAGGACGAGTTGTGTGGCTTGGCTCAGGGATACCTCTACCCTGTCCTTGTTGCTAGCTGTAGATTTTCAGGTATTCAGACAAGGCTAGAGGAAAAAGAAAGGGAAACTGTCCTATGATTGGGCAATACTATAATCTTCTCACTGTGGCCATGATGGTCGCTCTTGCTCATTGTCCATGAACTCTGAGTGCATGAACAGTTGCTCTAACATGTAGAGCTGATAAGAAACCCTCCCTAGAGTAGCTTCCTGAATCACAGGTAATATCTTGTAAAATTTAGCTCCACCTTTCTGCTGAGTCCTAGGAAGTGGCAGCCTATCTTTCCTTCTTTCTCATCTGCTGTCAATCCTTGGGAGACTGTATCCTTTAACCTCAACCACGTCTGGTCATCAGCCTCCCCATCTTGTGATATCCTCAAATTGTACAGTGATTCTCAGGTATGGGAGAAGAAGGTTTCCTAAGATGAAGTACGGAATACTTCCCTCCATAAGCCATTATATTGTTAGTTCTTTTCTTGTACTGTCAGCACAGAGTTCCAGGAGCACTGGTTTGTGATTGGCCTTGAGGGTGGTAGATGGCACCCTCCTCAGAATTACCTGAATGGAGAAATGAAGTGCTTGGTTCTTTGTCATGAGTCTTTGCTAGAAAGTAAAAGTCAGTTTTATTTTCCTTGGCACATGCTTTGCTCAGAGTAGTTTTGAATTATAGTTTTTCCTTCTTTATCCATTGGTATCAGTCAGGTGAATAATTTCTTAGTTCTATGAACGTTTTTATTTTTCTGATTTATCCAAAGAATTCTGGCCCATATGTACTTCAATTGGCTCCATGCATTCTGTCAGAGAATAAGAAAGTATAAATTTCTGAGCATAGACTACTTTATGGCACATTTAAAAATCTCAATTTAGATTTTTATAACCTTGTTACTATACGCAAGTATAGCAGAGCAACAAACAAGAATCAATGTATTCTAGGCAGATAGAAGTCATTATTCATATATATTTATATATCTATATATATATCTATAGATAGAGATATCTATAACTCTATCTATATCTATCTCCGTATATATATATATATATATATATGGACTTCGGATAGGTAGAAAAGAAAACTCACTGTTTACAGGATTTTACCCCAGTTTATGCAACTGTTTGGTTTTTCACTAGTCAAATCAGCCCTCTTTGCCTCTGGTCCTTTATTTATAGCACTAGAGTACTGGCCAATACAATCTTCAGAGGCATAACCCAGATATCCCTTAGCAAGAAGAACCACTGAGATCTCTTTCCCTTTGTACCTGCCCTTTTGCCTTAAGGATGCCTTCCCCTTGTGTTTTCAATTTTAAAGTTTTTACACTTCCCTTAAAGAATGTGTCATAAAAATGATTATGAATTCTTCCAGCAGATCGTCTGTCTGAGAAATGAGAAGAAAAGGTGTTTTGGAAATACAGAGGAGGGTGCTCAATCTATAGGCAATTGGGAAGAATTGAAATAGAAAGTATTTCAATTCATGAACATGATACACCTCTTCATTTGTCTGTCTTCTCTTTTATTTTTAAATCTTTTATGTGTACATGTTCACATCCCATAGTGAGCACATTATCATGGGAGTTGGGACATGTACATAATGCATTTTAATTCTCACCTCCCTTTTTGTTTTTCATCTGCTACCTTTCTCCCTCCCTGCTCCTTCTTTTCACATTTGCAAAATCTCTATGGCAGAGCGAGGGAAGAAAATGGTGACCAAAAACCCCCACATAATTTTAAAAAATGTTTGTATATGTACATTATATGATTTTTGTGCTTTTGTAATGATATTTTCAGGAGTGTGTGATTTTCTTCATTACTGGTAATTAGAAGTAAAATTTATTTTTATATAAGCTTTCAATTTTGCTAAATACACATATTAGTTCATTCAGGTCTTGTATTATTTACGCATGGCCCTTTCTTTTTCTATGTATCTTCCTTTCACTTACCAAATTTTGCCTTATTGTACCGGCTAGGATTTTCAGCCTTAAGATGAATTAAGTTGGGGAGAGAAGAAAGAAGTCACCTTCTTCCTAAACTTAGGGAGAAAACTTTCGTCTCTTTACCACTAAAGATGGTGTTAGATGCAAGTTTTCTTAGTAAATATCATTTTATTAGAATAAGGAAGTTTCCTCCTGGTCTTAGCTTGCTGAGAGTCCTTATTATGCAGATATTTTGAAATTTGGTTTGTGCTCTTTATACTTCTATTAAGATAATCAAGTTTGCTTTTCATTATCAGAAATACAATGATTTACATTAATTTGTGTCTGAGTATTATTGAACCAACTTTGTTTTTCTGGTATAAATCGGTCATATATGGAATTATCCTTTTTTATATAAGACTATGTTTGATTTTTAGATAATTTGTTAAGGATATTTGTTCATGAGATCTACTTTTACAATTTTCTCCTTTTTCTTTCCCATCCTCTTCCTTCTTCCTCTTTCTCCTACTTCTTTTTCTTGGTAATGTCTTTGTTTTATTTTAGTGATGCTGGCCTCCTAAACAAAGAGGGGAATGTTCCAAAAAACTCTCAAATTTTTGGATGAACTTATGGAGAATTTATATTCTATTCTTGAAGCTATTGACTTTTAAACAGTGACAATAGTATTGCTTGTGAATATTAAAAATGCATGCTTATTCCTTGCTCTTGCTTTATTGCAGCGACTGTATTTTGGAAATATGTTAAATATTAATATACTTTGTATCCATTTAATAAGAATACCTCCAGCATTGTGTCATTAAATATGATAAACTATGATCTGGGTTTGATGTTATCTGTTACATTAAAGTTATTAAAAAGTTCCACTTTACAAAGTTGTTATAAATTGATTTATAATTCTACAGAATTACTTTCTAGCATGTTACGCCCTTGTTGATATTTATTCACACAGATGAAAGTAAAATTTATTTGTTTTTACATATTCAAAGAACTGTACAATCATTACTATAATTTAATTCTATATTTTTTCATGCCCTCAAAAGAAATATTATACCTATTAATGATCACCCATTTCCATCTCCAACTGTTTCCTGGAAATCGCTCATCTACTGTTTGCTTTTATATATCTACCTTTTCTGTGTATTGTTAGTGTTACTTAGCATGTCTTCAGGGTTCACCAATGTTGCATCGTGTATCAGCATTTCATTTCTGTCCATTTTCAAATCATATTAAATTGCATAGATTTAGTCATTCAATTGTCTGTTGATGGACATTTGAACTGTTTCTGTTTTCTGGTCAGGCTGCTGTGACATTCATGTGTATGTCATGAATAGACATGCCTAAGATTTTCTTAGGTATATACCTGGAAGTCGAATTGCTGAATCATATTTTAACTGTATGTTTTATAACTCAAAAGATTTCCAGATCCAAGCACCTGGTTTAACATTTTACATTCTTTCCAGAAATTCATGAAGCTTCCAATTCCATCTACATCATTTTGTCTTTGTGTTGTGAACATCTTAGTGGATCTGCAATTGTATGGTTTTAATTTATTTTTTCTAATGACTAATAGTGTTGAAAATACGTTTTTTGAGAATGTCTTTCTATACTTCAGACTGGCCTTGAACTTGAAGCGATTCTTCTGTCCCCATTTCCTGAGTTCTGGGTTCATGTGTGTGCCACCGTGCCTGGCATTATTGAACATACTTTTTGATAACCTCCCTCCCATCCCCATACTGGGGATTGAACTCAGGACCATTCATTTGCCAGGAAGGAGTGATATTACTGAGCTACCTCCTTGACCTCATCCATACTTTTTGATTCATATTGACTATTTGTGTATCTTCTTTGGAGAAATTCTATTCTGATATTTTACCCATTTAAAAACTCTTATTACTGTACTTGTCATTGTGCTAGAAGAGTTCCTCAAGTTCCTTATCAGGTCAATGATTACCAAGTATTTTCTCCTATTCTGTGTGTTGTTTTTTCACTTTCTTGATGCCACCATTTGCACCACGAAGTTTCCAGTTTTGCTGAAGTCTAATTTATCCATTTTTCTCATGTGATTTGTGATTTAGTGTAATAACAAAGAGTCATTGCTTGGCCCAAAATCATGAAGTTTTACTTCTATATTTTAAGTGTTTTATAATTTCAGCTTTTGTGCACATATATTTGATCCATTTTGAACCACTTTTGTATTTAATGTGAGGAAGAGACCCAACTAATTTTTTTCTATGTAGATATTAATTCTTTAGCAATATTTGTTACAAAATTCTATTGTTTTTCCTATTAAATTATCTTGGATCTTTTATTGAAAATTGGTTGATATAATTTGAAGGGATTACTTTTGGATGCTTAATCCTGTGTGCCTAATATATACTGCCATCTTTATGCCTTAAATTGGTATCATGTTGCTTTGATTACTGTAGCCCTGTACCCCATAACCTATTGGTATGGCCCATTTTAAGGTCCCCAAAGCCTCATGAAGTCTTTTGCAGAGGTAGCTGACTATAGAATGTGATTGATTCCTGGTGCAATGCTAGACTCAAGGGCACTAGGATTAAGGGTTTGAATGCTATTTGTCCTAAGTAGTCTGGATAAGACAAAAGGAGCAGGAAGACACCTTAAATCCCCTTGCTTGTTTGCTTTGCTTTCTTCCACTGCCATGAACTGTTGGTCCTCTGCCATGTTGTCCTGACTTGGAGCCAGGAGATTATGGATGGAAAGTTCTACAAACAGTGAGCTAAATAAACCTTTCCCCTTTAACTTTGAGCATCAGGTATTTTGTCTCAGCAATGAGAGAAAAGTAGTTCAGACACTTATGAAATATGGAAGTTTAAAGCTTATAACTTTGTTCTTCTTTTCAAGATCGTCTTAGTTATTCTGGATTTTCAAAAATTACTGATGCAATAAATTATACTAATGGATGTTTTGGCAATGAATCATTACTATTAAAACTATAAAGAAAACATTTAGAATATTTGATTACAAGTTTCTAAATATGATAAAGTAGTATAAATCAATTTAAAAGACAAAGTATAATATTTACAAGTTATGTGAATGCCAGCAGGCCAATGTGGCTAATTTATAAAGCACAGCTTGGTAATAAACTAATAGGAACACACTCTACATCCAGATTTAGAAATGGCATAAGATATGAACAGATAATTTATGAGACAAATTTGGATGGCCAGTATACTTAGACAAAAAGTTTAAAGTAATGATGATACAGGAAATTAAACAAACAATCTCCTCTTAAATATTTATGAGGAGAAGGGCCAGGAATTTAGCTCAGTGGTTCTAGTGTCTGCCTCTGAAGTGTAAGGCTTGGAGTTTGATCCTCAGTACAAAACCACACCCCCCAAAACCAAAGCAAACCAAACAAATACATATTTCTGATCAGGAAGTAGATATTTTCTTTAGTAATGTTAATTTATGTTAGTAAGGATTATTAAAACAAAAAAGATCTTGTAAGGCTGGGGGTTTAGCTCAGTGGTTCTGGTGTCTGCCTTGCATTTGCAAGGTCCCAAGTTCTATCACCAATAACCACATACCACAGTGCCAGGCATGGTGGTCACACCTGCAATCCCAGCACTCAGAAGGCAGAGGTAGGAGGATTGCTGTGAGTCTGAGGCTTGCCTGTGCTACATAGTGAGCTCAGGGCTAGCCTGAACTACAAAAAACAAAACCCTGTATCAAAAAAAAAAAGATCTTGTGGAGAGTAATGTTACACCTTTTGATTAGCTAATTTTACTATTAAAGATTTTCTAAAAAATACAATGCAGTCTTAATTATTTTGGTGAAACACTGGAAAACATTATGTTTAATGATTGTTAAATATTAAAGTACAATTTAGCTATGTAAGGAGATATTACAGAGACATTAAAAAAGGAATTTAAGTTAAATTTACAAGAGAAAATGATTCATGTCAAAGATGCATACCTGACATGTAGTTTTTCATTGTACACAACTATCAATGCTTTGATTTTCTTCCAGTCATTCAATTTTCACATGTGAATAAACTCCTCATAATTTTGGAATAGAGGCCAACTAAGGCCATATGGAAAAATAAAATTCAGTTGGTTTTATATTAAAATATCCACATAGCGGTATGATCCTAATAATCTTGAATAATCTCATCACAAAGTTTTTGTTTGCGGATTTTACAGACCAACCCATGAAAGTTCTTAACACATCAAAGAACTGACAAGAGAATTTAAAGAGCAACTACAAATCTTAAGAAACTTGAATGTGTTATTTCTTTTGCTAAGAAGGCATTCTTCCTCATTTAGACTCTATTTACACTAATTTCCTAATGTGAATTATGGAAGACAGGAGAAAGAAGAATGGGCCACATATGGGGAAGAGTCTAACAGGAGACAAGATAAAGTGATTCTTGCCTGGTGGTTCCTCTGAGCACCTGAAATGAGAAAGCACATATATTCTCTGGAGAAGGCCTTGAATCACTGGGGAAAATAATGCAAGTAATAGGATTTTATAAAAAAATAACATCATAAAGTTGATGAAAGAATCAAATGGAAAACTTGTAATGGAAGTATTATAACCGACATGAAAATTTCAATGTTTTATCAATAAAATAGCCATAACTGAAGAAATAATTAGTAAATTGGAAGACAAATAAGAAATTGCATGGCATGCTATATCAATTGATAACGAGTGGGAAAACAGAAAACAGAGTGAAAGGTGAAGTGGACAAAGTAAAAAAGGTGAACAGCTTTGATATGAACTTTACCGAAGGAATATTAGAGGGAATAATTGCTGAGAAATTTGAGAACATTGGAAAGATGCCCAAGTGCAGTTCTAAGGGACCCAATGAATCCCAACATGAGAAATAAAAATAAGGCTATAGCTAGATACATATTTGTAAAACTATAGAACACCAAAGACAGAGAGAAAAATCTTAAAAAGAGTCAGAGAAATAAAGATATAGAATCGTTATAGGAGTAGGAGTGTCTGAAGTTGGCTTTCCAGAAGTAAAAATGAAAACCCAGAAAGGAATGAGATATTGTTCTCAATTTAATATCACAAATTCCAATCAAGAATTCCACACACAGGGAAACTTTGAAATATCAAAAATATTTTTTAAATAAGCAGAAGCTGAGTTTCTTCTTAAGAAACTTTTCTTCAAGAAAATTCTGAAAGGTGATCTTCATGCAGATGGAAAATGAGTTGTAGATGGAAGGCTTAAGTGCAAGAAAAAAAACCTAAGAATGCAGATTTGTACTGAATATAAATTAAGTTTAAATTAAGTTTATTTGTATTAAAAAATAATAATATTGATCCTTTAAAAATTTTTTAAAAAATCATCTCAAGATGTAACAGTAACCTCTCTGCCAGAGGGTGTCTGGAGCGGCCTCCTGTGAGCCTGAGGAGATTCTCTTAAGAAGGAAATTGTGAGAGTCTGAAGGAAATAAAACAGTACCTCCCTCCGCCATTGCAAGGCTGTCAGACTGAAGGGGAAGGCCAATGTGTCTGTGAGAAGAGCAGCACAAGTTTCTCCAGGCTTCTCTTTGCCAGACTAACGGGTACAGAGGACTCATGAGGACACACAGAGCACAAATGTTTCCCCAAATGACTTATCTCTCCTGGATAGACTCCATGATGACATTAAGGGTTAAATTCCTGTCTCACTTTTCCAACTCCACCTTGTACTCCACACTGAGGCCTGGGGATATTGGAGGAAAGACAGCCAACAGACAGATTGATGCAAGAGGGCCGAAGGGAGATGGCGTCTCAGCAACACAAACATTCCTTTCAGAATCTGACCCGCTGTGAGTGTGAAAATATCTAGGTGAGCTCAGCCCCAGATCCTGAGGAGGTGCAAGGTTAAGGCTGATAACACAGATGGAGTCAGTCAAGAGTTCTGACTGCAGTGTCCCCACTACCGTTCTAGCTCTTCTGAGGAGGCTGGAGAGGTTGTTACAGATATGGAGACCAGAGCTTCATCTCAGTTCTCGTGGTTTCCAGTTGTGGGTTAAACTGAGAGTTGATATGAGCTTATTCCTACTTAGCATTCATTTAGTTCTGTTGGACGTGTGCTGGCTGTGACAGGCTTCTCAGCTCTCAAGTAGATAGTCTAGTTAACTTCATTGTCTCTCTCAGGACACTGAACTCCATGAGGCAAGAATAGCATTTCTAATCTTTCTGTCACAAAAAAGACAGAAAAGTGATATAAAAGAATAAAGTAAATGTCGACAGCAGGTTTAAAAAAAGCAAATAAACTCTTCTTAGGAGTTGATAGTTAAAATATTGGCTTTAAAACCTTATTCTATGTAGTATTTCTGATATCCTTATTTTCCATTTCTTCTTCTTAGTGCCTCTTGGGGGGAGTTATCTGGCATTATCATAATTTGAAGAAAAACTGATATCTTTTGGCTTTCCATACAGTCACTTACCAGAATCAGAAAACTAATTTGCACTAAGATTATGTTAGTCTTTTTTGTATCAGCAGCGGAGTGGGTTGGGCTGTTCATCAGTTTTAACCTGACAAAAGTCCAACCTGTCCAACCTGTCAACATTAATGTGTATTTAAAAGTCAGATTCAAAGAAGTTTTCCCTGGAAGGATTTGAAAATTATTTCTGAGTTATCAGCCGAGAAAAGACCTGTTGGTATGGTAGAGAATGCAAATAATGCCACTAGGCTGTTCTTGGTATACTCCTGTTCCTTTTTCTAAAAGCTGAAAGCTGATATTTCTGAAGGTCTGGGGAAAGCAAAGAATGTTTTTGTTGGATCAGTGGATGGTTTAGAGGACATCACTTTTCCTAGGACCAATTCTGCAAATGACTTTATCTTCTTATTTAATCACAAATGAATTGGCCACCATCAATAGCATATATGTGGTTTCTCAGGAAAATCATGTACTCATATTTGTGGGTTAGGTAGTTAGCAATTTAACAGTGTCTTTTGTCTTTAAGAGAGTCCTCAGCTGTGGCTAAACGGAGCAGATGAGTTATGTTATGGAATTTTCTGCTTTAATTTTTCTCTGGCTGTGAGTCAATCTGGTAAAGACAATGAACATTTAGGAGAAATAGATAATGTAGGTCTGAGTAGCAAAAAGTGAAATCTCAGAAGCAAAAGTGTCAAGAAGAAAAGGAAATGCTTGATGTTGGAGGTTTAAATGAAATAATGTCTCATCTTACCAATCCTTCCAGCCTAAGACCAAGGAATTGTCTTCTAGACATTATGTGATGGTCAGGAAAAGGTGCTTTTCATTGATGAAGCCGACCCTTAGTTTGAATCAAAGTGTGGAAATGAAATAGATTATGGAGGTAAAACATCATAACTTTATTTTAAATCAGAGGAGAAGCAGGGCCAGAGATTTTAAATGATGTACTCAGTACTAAGTGCTCCAGTTAAGTTCAGAACCTAGTTTTCCAGGCCATTACTTCATTCATAGTACTTGCCGATTTTCCACTTCACAGAGACAGTTCAGAACCCTGCATAGATTAAAATGAAAAAGTACCATGGCATTTATTCTCTTAAAAGGCCGAGAGAGGTGAGATAGATGGGTGGTGGAATGGTTAAACATGGGTTTTGACAGGCTGAACTTACATGATTTTGTAGCTATATAACCCAAAATGAAATTTTAAATCACTCTAAGCCTAAATTTCTTTCTCTGAGAAATGGGAGTAATGAGATTTCGATGAGATCATGCCTGTGGAATGCCAAGCACTGTACCATGGGCATCAACTCAGTGTGTCAACCCTTATTTTGTGTGCATCCACCATCCAGTGACTTTATGCATTTGTTGACCCGGATGCAGGGACTATTTTAAATCAGTTCCTTAACTTTACTGTTATACTTGTGATGGCCCCACACTTGGCTCAGGGTACATGTTTTTTCAGCAAATTAATAATAATTGGCCAGTCAGTAAAACCAGTGAGTGATGACCATTAGAGTTTAGAAACTCAGCATTCCCCAATATAAAAACATTTTCTGCATAATACTCAGGGTAAAGTGTGCAAAGAACCAAAATAAAAGACAACAAAACCCACCCTTAGGCCTTGGGTCGCCTGCCTCATTCTGTTGGGTACCGTATTATACAATTTACATCTGTAATCTAAACAATGCAGTGACCTGATGATGACCTGTTATTTGAATTCCATTTTAAATGGTGTGTTCAGAAAGGTTCAGAAAAGTTCAGCAATTTTGGATGTGCAAGAGCACCAAACTGAAGTTAGGTCTCTTTGACTTCAAATCCTATTCTAAGACTCTTTCCACACAAAGAATAAAGACTGAATCATCTCTTTTACATCCTGTGTAGGTCCATTTGTCTAAAAATGACTGTTTCTGATAAATATAGATAGGTGAAAATGCATTAAGGCAAATTTAAGGCAATTTCCCAGCCAAAGCCTTAAGTGTTACACTTCCTTTTCCTTATGAGCAGATAGTCATAAGTTTGGTTCAAATCTGTGAGTTTAAAAAACTCAGAAACACAAGTTTGCTTTTTACTGTATTTTTACATTCTTCATAGTCTCTTCTTTGGATTCTATACTTTCTCCCTACTTGTCTTCACCAACAGTGATGATGGACTTAGAGAGTCAAAGAGGAAATAATCTTGCCAATTATTTGGATTCTTCCAATTTTTCCAGTATTTGACTCTGTAGCCCAAACATCTAGATAATTAACCAAAGCCACACGTACTCACATGGCAGCCAAACTGTCACTGACCCTTTTCAGACAAACCGGTCGGCTCTGGCTCCAGAATGACTGAGATTTTTTGACCCTTGCCAATTTAACCACTATGTCTTTGAAACAGAAAGGCCTATATGCCTGACTGAATTGTTTCTGAAGAGGATTCATTTCTTTTCCTTGAGTCATGTTTTGATCTCTGTCTTATAGGCACAAATTGAATTTTAATATTTCTTTCCAAGAGTTTGAGTGATGTGACCAGAAATTGAGTTTTCTGGTCTTTTCTGCTGATCCTCATTCTGGGGTTGTTGTAGAGCTCTGTCCCTTTCAGGGTGCTCAGTCATTTTGGCTTCCAACCTCTGGCTTAAGATTTAAACCTTTTCTCTCACAATCCACTTTGGCCCATTTATTTACACTATGAAAATTGCTCAATCTTCTATAGGCCCCCTTTATGGCCTTGCCTTTTCTACTATTAGAAATCTGTAAGGATACATCTTAACATAATTTTCTCTCTCTATATATAAATTTCTGTCCTTGACATCAGGATAAAAATATTTTCTTTTTAAAAAACTCCTGAAAATTTACACCCCTTTTGTTCTGCTCGGACCTGAGCACTCTGTCATTTCACTGTGGTCCTCAGACTTATTTTTGTTCTGGTGTCATTGAAAATGATGGCATCTCACTTAGCATGAAGATTCAGAAGCTACTGTATCCTTCTGCCAGTCAAGTACAAAAGCAACTCAAATTCCTGCAACATTTATGCCTTTGGAAATGTTGTGGCACTCACGCTCCCTGCCATGTTTCTTCTCCATGCTTTTACTAGCAAAACCTTGTGTTCTCTTTGTCTTGCCATTTGCTTCCCCCCAACAGAAGCCTTGTGGCTCTTTGCACCATAACTTACATTTCTGTTATTTTCTCAGTTGCTTCCAAAATACAGTTAACTCAGTCTCTTCTGACTCCAGCATCCTGGGCTCTTTGGTACATGGGGCCTAGCTGTTCCTCCTTAACATGAGTTCATGGCATAGAGCCAGGTGCAGTAGGAAGTGCATGAGGTGGGTGAGTAAATGTCTGTGTGACATTGGGCATGTTATAGCACCACTCTGGCCTTTGTTTCTTCCTTATAAATATAAGGACTGGATCAAATTATCTTTAAGGGGACTTTCCTGCTGGGGAGACATGCTGGGAAGTGCTGGGCTCTTTCATACACTCTGGAATGTACTGCTCGGCAGAAAATTAGTTGAATTAGTTTGTGGTAGTCCATGAGGATAATAATCCCAATGACCTTGATTTCCTGACCAAGCACATGGATTATTTGTTTCAACATTTTTTTAATGCCACCTTAACATATCCTGAATGAGTTAGCGAGCTCAATTTGCCACTAGCTCCAGCCCTTTGGTTGACCTATCCCCAACTAATACAGAGGGGCTTCTTTTCAAAGCCATTCATTCATCCAGTCATTTGTTCATCAAAGGTCTATGCTAGGTGTTGTCTATATCCTTGAGGAATTTATATTTGAGCTGACTTACTTTTATTGATTAAAGCCTGTTTAGAAATAAGATCTATTTTTGACTTTGTTAAGTATTTCTTTTAAAGCTAAACTTGCCTTCTTATATTATTTCAGACAGCGGAATTTATTTAAAAATAGTAGGAAAGCTTATAAAAGTTAAATTTGGGGGTAACTTGATAAGGCTGGCTCTAGTTTCCAGGAAAATTCTTTTGATTTAACTTGGCGAGGTCAATGTTTAGGATTCTCTCGGGAATATTGACCTCACTTGAGTATCAATCATTATTCTTTAAGGTGGTACTTTCTATGATTGATATCTTGACAAAATGGCAAAGTAAGTGTCTGATTTTGGCACTAAGGAAAATCAGGTGTTTGCCTTTCAAGTAGAGTTTTCTTAAACTTCTTCATAACTAGAAAAAGACATCAGTAGGAAATACATGCAAAAACAAACATTGAAGGCAAGGCCTCATCATCATTATCTTTCAAGGCAATGTGATTCAGCAAAGAATGAACACAGTGGTTCATAGTTGTCTGGTAAGTAATTAATTGCTGTTATTTGGACAGAATCTGACCCATGATTTTGTCTATACCAACTACTTCAGAAAACTTATGTCCCTTCTTGAGGAGACCTATTTAGGATGGTGACTTGCATACTATGATGAAAGTTTGAGAGGCAGAAATGAATTTTATCAGTCCACAACACATAGTTAGGTGTTGTAACTTTGAAGGAAATCTCTCAAACTAGAGACAGAAATGAGATGAGTTGTGCGAAGGATTTCAGGTGAAAAGTACATCTCACCCAAGTAGAAGGTTAAGTTTATAACACTAAGATAATTATCTACCTACAAGTTAAGCCCTATACAGCACTCTATCTTCTGTTCCACCCTCTGAGGTGACCTTATCTCATCTTCTTCCCAGGGTGAGAGCTGGCCACTTCTGGCACACCGACAGTTAACCCTGGAGACTCCTGCCTCTTGAACTTCATCTTCTCTCCACTGTTGCAAAGTTCTTCTTGTTTCTAGCCGGAATTGGACAGCTCACCTTTTCCTGTAAGAATACTGCAGGAGGTTCTCTCCAACAATGGCCTTATTTTGGCTTGCAGTTATCCTCCACTCATCTCCTTCTCTAGACCTGAAGTTCTTGGAGAAACAGAACTGTCACTCCTCTCTGTCTGCCCTGACCACATGAAGCCCTACACACCGTGTCTTTGGAGCAGTTAGTTGGCAACATTTTTGACAGAATAACAGACTCCTGATCAGAGCAATTAGTTTCCAGCAAGATGGAATCCCATGCTACTTGTGCCTGTCTGTGGAAAGGAAAAGACATTTTGGGGGTGACATTTGATCCTCCCCTCACAGTCTCTAAACACAAAGGAGTCTCAATGTCGACCAAGTTTTAGGTTACTTACAGAAAAGCTTTCCACTTCAGTGATTTCAAAAATCGGGGGGATTGTTCTTTGTATCATAAAGAGTTCACTTCTGAGATGCTGATGGCCTCAGCTTTGGCCAGTGGCCAGCTTCAGGAAGTGTGGCTCACCAGTCATCACGGCCCGTGCATACTCCGCATTCCTCGGGTAATGCAATTCTGGACCCAAATCGATTCCAGAAGTCTGGTCTTCTGAGAGGGGCCAACAGGAGCTGACTGAGCATCCCCCCCAACACCAGGGACCTCCCCCACTACCTCAGCCAGCCTGGAAGGTTAAGCAGTCACTCAAGGAGCAAAGAGAGCAGTTTGGTGAGACCAAAGTTACGGAGATCTGAACAAGTTGATGAGCTTGGCAGCTTGTGTTTGAATAATTTGTTTCATGTTTTGGATAAAGTCTGGGAATTTATCCTTCAAAATTCCTTAGATTTAGTAACATGTCAATGCACTGTGTTAATGCAAGAAGGGTTTTTTTTCTTTTCTTTCTTTTTTTAAGGTTAAAAGCCGCCTTCCTTTTTTAAGTATGAGTAATCCATCCAAATCCTGCCCAAGGGAACAAAAGGGATGCCGGTAATTTTCTCTTTCACAAAATGCAGAGACTTCCTCTCTGTCCTCTCCAAGTACCATTCTATGAACTGAAGGGAAATTACACTCCTCTCCATTGAAAAAGAGATTATGCAAAATGAGTAGGTAAAGCCAATCGCCATAATACAAATACAAATACCAGCTTAATTCCTGGCATCGGAGAGCCCTGTGCCTTTTCTTTCCAGATGTGGGTGTATATCCACATCTGCCTTTTAAAAAAATAAAAATGCTATTATCTGGTATTTTTAAGAGCTCACACAGAATTGAATCTGGGATAGGAGCATCATAACTCCAGCTTTATGCCTCAGATCTTACTAACCTCTCCTCTTTTCCCTAGATATAAAACATCTCCATTTCATTACCTCTACTAAAGGATCAAAATTCAAGGATTACTTTCTTAGGTATTCTACTTCTTGAGAACTTGTGAAAGGTTATTCAGTTCATCCTTCTTTATGCATACACATAACCTAACCTGTAGGGATGATTGACTCTTCAGTGTGGTGAGGGGCAAAAGCTTCTCCTATTTCCATCCCACACACTCCGCAGCTCATGGGCTTGTGTGTGCTCAGTGGAATGTCTCAGGAGTTCATGCCAGGACCACAACAAGGCAGAAACGCTTGGAGCAATTCTTTGGTAGCATTCTCTTAGAGCTTGGCTAACAGAAGGAAGCTTGGCAATCCAAAAGGAGGGAGTTTAAATATGTTTTGTTTGAGACAAATTCATCTTCCTATTCTGCTGTTTCACAGTCAAGGTCAAGTCTGTTGCTTTGCTTCCAAAGTGATGCCAATGTGCTGAAAGGAATGATGGGTACCAGGGGGAGGCCAGCATAGGGGTGCCTATTGGTCCTGGATCATTTAAATAATTGATTTTTAAAATAGTTAATTTGTAGTTTTGATTGAACTTCTGCTCTGCAATAGACCTGTGCATAGGTTTGGAGATAATTGTAAATTTGAATTATTCCCTCTCCTGAAGATAAATTTACTGTTCTTTCACAAAAGTAAGTCTGTCTAGATAGTTGAAAGTTAGCATCATAGCTTCACAAATCCACAGAACTCTGGGCTCTTCATATGTCCCCCTGAAGCTTCAGGCTGTATCTCATGATCCAAGTATGTCTGCTTGTGCTTCATCCGTGTGCTCATCTGACCAGCTGACAGGAGGAAGAAGCCTTCCTCTTAAGAACAGTTCCCAACAGTGAGCTAATGCCACATTGGATAGAAATTTGTAACATAGTCGAATTCAGGTGCAAAAAAAGCTGGGAAATACAATCTGTATTGGGAGTTAAACTAATCATTTCAGTGACAGTTTTCTTTTCTTTTCTTTTCTTTTTGAGATAGGGTCTTGCTTTGTAGTTTAGGATGGCCCTGAGCTCAGCCTCAAACTCACATTACAGGAATCCTCCTGCCTCTGCCTCCCGAGTGCTGGGATTACAGGCGTGAGCCACCACGCCCGGCACTGTGGTATGTGTTGCTGATTGCTCGTGGGTGTGAGTCTCCATGCCTAGTATTGTATGTGGTTGCCGGGGGAATTGAACCCAGACCCCCTTGCGCTTGCAAGACAGGTGCTGGAACCACTGAGCTAACTCCTTGGCCCCAGTGACAGTTTTCTTATTCCTAAAATAAGAAGAGAATTTCAATCTTATATGATTATTGCAAGAGTTAAGTAATATAATGACTTTAGACTACTTAACACCTAGATTGATTACTTGCTTAATTAAGGGCACTTGCTGTGTTCACAAGATGTGGTTGAGAGACAAAGAAGAGAATATCAATCACATCTGAGAGTATCTGGAAAGGATCCATAGAAGTCATCACCTATAGCTAAAATGCTAACACGTATGACTACTGTGGTTTTTACTTAGATAAAAATCTACATCTCTAACTAGAAACCATAATGATTTGCAATATTGTTTCTTATTTACTTTCTCACATCTTCTTTGGGAGTCTATTTACCAGTACATTTCAACTAGCTACTCAGCACCACCCTGTGTTCCAAGGTTTTATGCCTACAGCCGTCTCACCAACTTGTCATCTTGTGCCTAGGCTGAGGCCAGGGCTTTTTAGCTGCCTGTCTATTTCCAATTCGTCACTGTTTAATTTTCTCAATGCCCTCTCCCCACCCTCTACTCCAAGAATGAACTGGGTTTTTTTCCTGAAAATTGTAAGGTTGTATATATATATATATATACAATTCATGTTAATTTTGTATAATGTGAACTAGGTTGAAGTTAATTGCTTTGCCCATATATAAATGTTGTAACATCATTTGTTAGAAAAAAAAAACAAAAATAAAACCCTATCTTTCTTCCAATAGATGACCTGTGCCTCTTGTCAAAATTTAACCAGCCATATTTTTGTAGGTGTGCTTTGGAGGTCTATTGAGCCCTGCCCCTTTAGCAATACCACAGTATCTTGATATGTATCTGTTTAATGAGTAAAAACCAGATGAGGCTGTTCTTGTATTTGTAATAATCTTTTTACAACTGTTTTATTTATCATAGTTCTTTGGGTTTTTTAAAATATAACTTTTAGCCTCTGATTATCTATACCAATAAAGAATTTTGGTTTTGATTTGCATTTCTCTGATGTTTAATAAAGTTGAGAATTTCTTATATACCTGTTGGTCATTTGTGTGCATTATTTGAGAAAAGTTTATATGAAGCTATTGCCCATTATAAATTCAGAGTATTGGTTTATCTTCGAGCATAGAATGTGAATTACCTTATTAGTTAAACGGATTTTTCAGATTTTCTTGCTCAATGAAAAAGAAACTAGGAAAAGAATATCATTCATGATAGCAACAAGAAAAACTAAATAGGAATTCACCTAACCAGGTAAGAGAAAGACCTGTGCAATAAAAGTTACAGTACTCTGAAAAATAAGATGGAATAAGACATCTGAAAATGTGAAGATATCTCTTATTTCTGAATAGGCAGATCAAGTATATTAAAAAAATCTCATAGTTTTAACACTACCTCAGTAAAATATCAATAGCATTCCTCACAGAACTAGAAAAAAATTCTAAAATTCGTATAGAACTAGAAGAGACCCAGAATAGCAAAAGCAATCCTGTGCAACATAAACAAAGCTAGAGATATCTGGGTTTCAAGTTCTATCACAAAGCTACAATGAGAAAACAGCACGCTGGTGGCAGAAAACCAGATACATGACCAAGAGACTAGATGCAGAAACAGCCCCGTGAATATTCAGCCATCTAATTTTTGATAAAAGGGCCAAAAACATCTGCTGTAGTAAAGATAGTCAGCTGAGCAAATGGTGCTGGAAAATGGCTACATATATGCTGATAATTAAATATAGATCATATCTCTTACCTTGTAGTAAAATAAAATAAAAATGGATCAAAGATGTAAATGTTCAATTAGAAATATTTAACTTGATGGAAGATACAATAGGTAAAATTCTCGAAGAACTATGTATAGGTAATTACTTTCTGAACAGAACCCCAACTTCCCAAGAAACAGCATCGAGAATCAACAAATGGAATTATATCAAATTAAAAAGGTTTTGCACAGTTAAAAAAAAGTAACCAACAAAGTGAAGGAAAACCTACAGAATGGGAAAAATTTTGCCACTCACATTTCGGACAAAAAACTGATAAATAGAACATATCAAAAAAGCTTGAAAGAATGAAACCCTTGAAATAAAATACCAAATCAAACAGATGGGCAATTGAAATGAAGAAACATTGCTCAGAAGAAAAAGTATAAAAATGCAAGCGAGTATCTGAGGCATTCTTCACTAGAGTGAAGAACAGCTTCAAAGGCAGTTCTGGATAGTGTTGGGTTAAAACCAAATCCAAAAGAAGAATGAGGTTCAAAGCACAGTAGTGCTACACTGAGAATACATACATATGCACACCAATACTGAGTATTTTTTTCAAGACACAAATATCCAAAGACATCAACTATTTAGAGTGGGCATTTTTGAAAAAACAGGGAAGAAAAAAAATGAGAGTTTAATCATAAAAAAGTAAGAATTTAAAAGGAGAAAAATTACAGGGATGAGAACAAATAAATCTACGATTTTTTATTTCTTCAGAGAATTAGCAGCTTATTTGTCCTCTTCTTAAAAATGTATTATAATAAATTTCAAATATTAAAAATGTACATTAATAATGCATTAAATTATGTAAAGTCATCTTCCTATTTAAAAAATTCTACTTTGTTTTTATTTACTTTTTGAGTATTTTAGATCAAATGTTGAGATATAATTTGCATATATAGTGAAACACACATGCTGGAGTTTGAATATGGTTTGTCTCCACCAAAACTTATATTGGAAGCTGATTTGCAGCCATTTGAGAGGTGATTAGGTGGGGGGAGCATCGCCTTATGCATCTATTAATGTCTCTCATCAGAGTAGACTAGGCTCTTTTGAGACTGAGTTCTCTTTTAGTGCCTTACATCTTATGAGATTAAATAAACTACTACAGAAGTGAGCTATTAAAAAACAGTCCTTGCACTTCCCCTTGATCTCTCACATATCTCCTGTTCCACAATCACCTACTTCCCTTCTTCTGACATGAGTTGAACCAGCATGAGGACCTTCCTAGAAGTAAGACAGATGGATGTCTCTGCCATTCTCTTGGGCCTTTAGAACTCTGAGACCAACTAAATCTCTTTTCTTTACAAGTCACTAGTCTGTGGTCATTTCTTACAGCAACAGAAAATGGACTAGGACATCACCCATATATGTGTACATTTTTATGAATTTTTTGAATAATCATTTCAATCAAGTTATAAATATTCTCTTATTCAAAATGACTTTGTAGAACCATATTTAAACATCCTATTACTTTCTTCAGGCACACCAATGGTCTGCCTTTTCTCATTAGAAACTAAAATGGTCATTTTTACAGTTATTCTCAAAAACAAGAGGCTTCCCTTATGTTCATGATGTAAAAAAATTCTTAAACATATTTATGTTATATATTTCTATATATAAATATATAAAATAATAATATATAAAAACCTATTTATAATACATTACAAATATTTTCTACCAATTTAAACTACATATAAGTTATGGATCTGTTTCTACTGGATGTGGCCACACTTTCCTGATTTTCCATATGTCTAGTAATTCTTGATTAAATGTGAGACACAGAATGCTATTTATTGAGGGTCTAGATTTTTTATTTTTCTGTGGGCAAAGTTGGGCTTAATTCTGTTAGCTTGATGCTTTGGGATTTGGCGGGTGGTGGTGGTGGTGGTGGTGGTTAGAGCCTTTATGATAGAGAGATTACAGAACCACCACTGGAATGCCTTCTTGCAGTCTCTATAGAATTCTCCAAGGGTTTAACGTTATTTATCACTTTTTCATGTACAATTTGAATGTCTCTTCATTCTATGTAAGCTCTGATAACTGTTCTATTGATATTCTATGGTAGTCAATCACTCCTTAATTGGGCTTTACTCAGCTTTTTCTTGTCAATGTTCATAGCATAGTAAAGATACAAGGCTCCAGGAGGTCCCTTTTTTAGATTGATGGCACTGCTTTTTGGGGCACTATTCCCTTCTCCCAAGTACTTCAGTCTATATATTCCAGCCACCCTATCCCTTCCAAACTCGGATCTCTTTCTGTACAACTCAGTGAGTGCATTTCCTTCTCCTCAGGAACCTCTCTCTCAATTTTATTTTCTTAAATGAATCTCTGATTAGAAGCAAAGAATTGTTTGGCTTATCTTGTTGCCTCTTCTCTCAGTATCATAATCTCTTTATGCACTGCCCTCATTACTGTATTTCTGACCACTTTTCTGTTTAATTATATAAGAAAACTAATATGATATACCTTCTTCAGTAAATAAGTACAAACCATGAATGAATAATAGCAACTTTTCAGGAAAAAACTGAATCTGTAGCAAGGTCTACCTAGTAGGTATTTCTCAGAGTCATTAATTATTTTTACTTCTTTAGAATTAACACTGTCTTAGGATTGTGCCAGGTTTAAATTTGTCTTATAATAACTTGAAGCAAATATTAGATATAATTTATTATACTTTTACTGCATACCTATAAAAAATGATTCTTAAAATCACTCATAGTTCTCTTATCATAGGTTAAAAATAGATTAATAGCTCCTTAATGTTCTCAAATTTTCAATTGCTTTTTAGGTGTCTTTATTTTTTATAGTTTTTAAGAACATGATGATTCAGGACTGGGCACATCGCTCAGCAGTAGAAGCCTTGTGTAGTATTTATGAAAGCCAGGGCTGAATTTTTAGCACCACAAGGGGGAAAACAGTAAAAGTTAGAATTCAAACAAAGCTCGCACATTGTAATTGTTATTTGTATTAATCTCTGTTATTTTTCATGGTAACTTTCAATTTCTTTCATTTTCTTTGAAATGTATTGTTTTTGAAGAATGTGAGTGTTTGAACTGTCTTTCTAGTTTCTCATACTTGGACTTTTGCTGATTACATCATTACGATGTTGTTTAACACAAGCCTTTATTAAATGTTCCCCATAAATTGGTTGCTGGAGAAGTGACACCTTACAGCACTGTAATTCATGTCCCTATTAAGAAACCTATTTTCTTTCATTTTGTAAATTCTGCTTTGTAGAAGTTTTTAATTTTCAAAGTTCTATGGATTTTCTCAGTTGATGTATTGGACATTTCTTGGTTTTATCATTTATATTATTTTTCTTATGTTTGGCCTGTATTTTAACTTTCTTTGGTTAGTCAGTGTGCTGTTGGTCTTGCAGTAATTGAGCAACTATTCTTGCTCAGACTCTTCTGCAGGTTACAGAGAAATGTCCATTTGACCCATTGCATAATGTTTCAACACAAGCAGAGAAGCTTTCTGCAGAATCCCTAGTAGACAAAGGCCAGCAAAGTACACCACGTACCTCGCAAGTGACTGTGTCCAGCCTTGTGACACTTGCTGGGGTTGTGCAGGATTGTCATCTAGACTTATCAGTCTCCTTTTAGCTGCTTGTGTCTAGAACCAAAGGTTCAGTTTGAGAGTCCAAGAAGCCTTTTTAAAGTTTCATCTCCACTTTAAAGACAAATTGGTGCACTGGTATAATTTTGTTTTCAATCAGAAGCTATGGAATCAGATCCTGATTCTCATTCCAAAACTTGGTGAGTCACAATAGTGGCACCTGTGCTTCTCTGTCCTTAAGACAAGGATAATAATACCAATTTTGACCAATTCATGGGACTGTTTTGAAGAATAAATGGATTGAATGCACATGAAATTGCTCTGTAATAGCACTGTCTAATAGAAACATAATGTGAGCCACATAGGAAATTTAAATTCTTCTAAACCACCATAGATAAATATAAGAAAAAGCAGTGTACTAAATTTTAGTAATATATTTTATTTTTCTCAAGGTAACAAATTATTATTTCAAATGTTAAAGAGATGTTTTACACTCTTTTTTCATACTAGCTTATAAAACCCTGTGCATTTTTTAATTGAAATTTTTATTGATGCATTACATATACACATCATGATTACACTCCACAATGGGGATTTGTACCAGTATAAGAAACAACTTAATTCTCATTTTTTCCAATAGCCCTACCCACCCTACCACCCCTCCATACACATAAAATTTGTTTCCTTTCTTTTTTGTTATAATTTCATTATTTTTCCCCCTTCACCCTATTTTGCTTTGAGTATTTTCTATTTCACAATGTATAACATACAATTCTAAATCTCCTTTACATCTTTATTTTCTCATACCAGAGAAAAGATGCAATATTTATCTATCTGTGACCTATTTATTTCACTTATTAGGATATCCTCATGGTATGTCTATTTAGGCATAAATGATTCAAACATCATTTTTTATGGCAGAGTAATACTCCATTCTGTAGAATAATCACAGTTTTTTTTATCCAGTCTCCAGTTGATGGACATTTGGGTTGTTTCCAAGATGTAGCAATCACAAACTGAGCTGCTATAAACATGGGTGCACATATGTCGCTCTGATATGAGTCTTTTAAAACCCTGTGCATTTCATACTTGCAACATCTCAATTTGAACACCAAATTGTCATCCAAAATACTTAACATGTATTTAGATTGTCAAATAGTTATAGTTGATTCACACCTTCAAATTTGCACAAACACAAAAATAATCTCCAGTGTCTTGATCTGGGAATAGAACTCATGCCTAGCATCATATTATGCATTGCCCTAATTTCAATCCTCAGCAAAATTAATTAATCAGAAAATTTATACTTGAAAAAACTTTTTCTTTCAGTGCTGGGCATCAAACCCAGGGTGTCACACATGTTAAGCAAGTCACTTACCATTGAGCTATATTCTCATTCCTAAATTAATTAAAATTAGATGAAATTAGAAACTCAGCTTCTCTGTCACTTCAATCACATTTCAAGTGATCAGTAACTATCCCTGGTTCATGACTACCATACTGAACAGGGACATTGTATGAACTGTGGAGCTCTTTGCATGCAACTGGCTTTGCTAAAGTTCTCAAATCTCAGTTGGAAAGTTGCTCCATTTCACTTTGGATCCACTGCATGAAAGAAAAAAATTTCCTTTGCTTTGACCAACAAAAAATTTCCCAAGGAAAACTTCCCCAGTCTCCTGACCACTGGACAACATATTGCTTCCATTTCAGTAAGCTTCCATTTCAATAATCAGAACTTATTTTTTCCAAGAATTGCTTCACATTCTGCTAAATAAATACATCTTTAAGAAAAAGAGAAAGATGGGCAAAATAAACTTTTTAAAGTTGAAAAATCAGTTCTTGAGTGTAACACAATCTAGAATTCATGAAATGATTAGCATTAACATCATTAAGGTCATGCTCTGTTATGGGGCTTAGGACATTACTAAGAGCAGGTAGAGCCAAATCCATCATCTCAGGAGGAGCAACTAAAATCATCCCATGGGGCTGAGATCTGCTAGCAAAGGTGAGCTAGTGCACTGTGGCAATAGCTCAGGCTCATCTACCTCAAGCATTTTTTTCATGAATTGATCAGGGAATTGCACACTAAAATATTTCAGTCCTTTCTCATACTTGAGTAACAGAGTAGAAATCATTTAGATATTTCTTGCTTCTCTAGATGGTCTCTGATTTGAATTAAATACTGCCTTCAGTTGGGTTGTGTACCTTTCAAAACAGACAGCACTCACCACATCCCAGGTATTGTTCTGAGCCCTTTACCTTTAGTATTAAACTAAAAAATCATTGGGATAGGTATTTCTATAATCTCTGCTTTAGAGATGCTGAAACAAAGGCAGGGATAAATTAAATGGCTTGTACAAATTTGTACTGCTAGTCAATGCTGGGCACGGGATGTGAACTCAAACACTCTAAGTTCTGGAGCAACGAGTGGGCCCTGTGGCCTCTGCTGCTGCTGGATGTGGAATAGAGCTTGGATGTTGAAGGGCAGCTCAGAGTTCGAGTTGTACACCTACCATTAGAGGCACACATGCACTTCTCCAGTTACACAGTCAAATCAGCTGAGAGCTTAGAAACCAGTTCAACTTTGTAGCTGTGCTGTAGGATTCTAAAATGCTTTCTACCTCAGTAACCACCTACCCAAACTCTACTTATGCACCAAAGCTTAGCTCATCATGAAGTTTCTTCCCTGAGTTTGCTAAATCTCAACTCAAAAGTAATATATATTTGCTTTCCCAATATTTTTCTGGGAATATTGCAGATTGCCTTGTATTATACTGGTACAGGGCAGGAACCACATCTTCCTTCTTTTTTGCATTGTGCATGCCCTTTTCTTTCCTAAGCACTTGATAAATACACTTGACCTCATTTGAATAAATTAGAATATATTGGAAAATACATCCTAGTAGGTTTACAGAAACTTAATTCTAAACTTAGCTCTGATCCCAATTAATTATACATTTTGACAATTTATTTAAACTCTGAGTTGCAGTTATCTCATTCATAATGGGATGACATAATCTCTAAGGCTTCCTGACTTTTATGGAGCAAGCTATTGTTTGTCCTAAATTTATTACACAAAAGGTTTTTAAACAAATCCCTAAAGGATGTTTCATGTATTTGGAGGTTATTCCTTGTAAAGTTAGTTGGCTGGAGTAGAAGGGACAGTTTGCCATCTGGAGTACCTACGGGTTGGGCTATCTTGGGAAAGATTATTGGTTGTTAAGTATGATAATACTGATCAGTTGTAAGTTACCAGCCTAGTACATGCAAAATTTTATGTCTTCATGTACAATAATGTAAATCTTAATGGAAAAATTCCCAAGTAAATTTTTTGAGCCTGAAATATGTGTACAGAGTATAAAATTTTAATAGTTTTTAAAACCTTTATCAGAAATATCTCCTTTTTCTTTTTCAAGGTTGTTAGTTACTTGAATAAAAACTTTTCTTGCTATCAGTAGAAATTCTTAGCTTGTCTGATGCTATAGAATCTGGACTGGAAGTCAGATCCTCTCAGTGTGGTTGTGCAGCTATATGACTGGTGAGATGTTAGTGACTTGATGTTGAAGTAATGTGCAAAATGTGGGAAATTCTTATTTTTGCTGCAAAGAGTGAAAGCCCAGGTCTAGAAATGGCACAGTGTAGACAGCCCACCTAGAGATGTGCTGGTGGAAACCATTTGGGAGAGCCAGCTAACCTAACTTGGCACATTCATCCAAGTCTTTATCTTTTTTTTCTGTCTTCCTGTCCAATTTAGATCTATTGAAAGAAGCACACTCCAATAGTAGGCTCAAACAGGCTCACCTGATGGGCAGAACTGCCCCCAATTCAACAAAGCTTCTTCAGGATTCTCAAAGCTGGTGACATATCAGTGGAGAATCATATTCCCTCTGAACAGGAGGACGTGCAGATCTTTTCCCAAATAGGTCCCATTTCATCATATGTATTGAATCTCTTAATCACAAACATGATCTCACAGTCCCAGCAAAGGGGTTGACTAAATAGAGAATGTGTAAAGTTGAACTTTATTCTTGATAAGAGAACTAGAAGGAAGTTAACTTTTTACCTATTCTCTTCTTACAGCTATCAAAAAAATTATGAAGCTCTTCTAAGACCAAAAGCAGAGGTGTTTTACAAAGGATGTCATGATAAATTAATTCCAAGATTATTTTTTTACTGTCATTAGTACATATGTTCAGTACATAATGATTACATTTATTGCAGGAGATTTGTACACATACATAACAGATTTCAGTTCCTTTCTTTTCCCCCCTCCCTCAGCTCTCTTTTATTTTTCCACCATTAAATTCATTTATGTATCTTATAAGACCTTACAGAGTTAATTATCATATATGCACATTGAAAACAGACCCATAGGCCAAATAATGTAAAACATTTAAGACAACTATTCTGTCAATATATGCTTTTTAGATATATTCTCTGAATTATAGTGCCCTTTCTCTGCTTTCTGTTTTATCCTATTATCTGTCTTTTATTTCATAATTTTTATATATATAATTTTTTCATGTAAGCGAAACCATGCAATATTTAAGCTTGTATGTCAGAGATACTTCCCTTAATACCAAAGTTTCAAAAGTCATCTATTTTCCTACAAATAACTCAGTTTATAATTTTCATGGCAGAGTATTACTCCACTGTGTATATACAATTTTTATCTATCTGTTGATGGACATATAGGCTATTTCCAAGATTTAGCTATGTGGTGCTATAAACATAAGTATACATGCATCACTAAGTTAAGATATCTTTAATTCTTTGGAAAAGTGCCTAGAAGAAGAAGAGCCATGTCAAATAGAAGTTTTAGTTTTACTTTTTTTGAAGATTCTCCGTACCAATTTCCACAGTGGTTGTATCAGTTTCCAGTCCCAATAACAATAGATATATATTCCTTTCTCCCCATAGCCTTACCAACATTCATTTATTTATTTTGCAGTACTGGAGATCGTGTACTTTTTCATGTCAGAAGTGTTTATTCATCTTCAGATGTCCATATTTCATAGGGTCTTTAAATTTGGGTTTCTAATTTTTTTCAGTTCTTTATATATTTTAGATATTAGTCCTTTGTCTGAACAGTAGCTGGCAATTTTTTCCATTCTATAAGTTGTCACTTCAATCTTTTAGTGATCTTTTTTGCTGTGCTGGAGCTTTTTACTTTGATGATCCCATTTGTTGATTCTTGGCATTACTGTATTTGTTGTGTAACCAGAATTTTGTTCAGAAAGTCTTTGCCTATAACTATGTCTATGAGAGTTTTACCTATTTTTATCTTCCACCAGATTCTTTCTGTACTAACATTTATATCTTTGATCCATTTTGACTTTAGTTTAGTGCATGCTGAGAGATATGGGACTGGGTTCTACCTTTGGCCTGTGTACAGCCTGTTTTCCCAGCACTATTTGTTAAAGAGGCTATCTTTCTTCCAGTGAAGGGATTTGGCTCCTTTGTCAACAGTAACATTCTGTATGTGCCTGGAGTTATTTCTAAATCTTCTATTCTGTTGCATTTATCCACAACTCATGCTGATACTATGCTGTTTTTCATCACTGTAATTTTGTAGTATAACTTGAAGTCTGGGACTGTGATGCCCCGTGCCTTGCCTTCATTGTCCAGAACTGCTTTTGCTATTCTGTCTCTTTTAGCTCCATATGAATTTTAAAATTTCTTTCTTGAGTTCTTTAAGGAATGTGGTTGGTGTATTGATTGAAATTGTGTTAAATCTATACAACAATTTTGGAACCAATGAATGGACATTTTGACAATATTGATTTTGCCAATCAGGGAACATAGGATATCTTTCTATTTTATGAAATCTTCTTAATCTCCTTTTCCAGAGTGTTGTAGTTTTTATTGTAGAGGTTTCCACTTCCTTGGTTAGGTTAATTCCTAAATATTTCACTCTTCTTTGATGCTAATATGAAGAGTCTTGTTTCCCTAATTTCCCTCACAGTGAGTTTGTTATTGTTGTACAGGAATGCTATTGAGCTTTGAGTGTTGATTTTGTGACTTGGTACACTCCTGAACTTGGTTCATTCTGAGAGTCTTTCAGTGGAGTTTTTGAGATCTTCTACATAGATGATCAGTTTTCTTGTCCTTCACTGTGTAGAAATGAACAAGATGGTTTTTCTCTTCTCTGTGTAGCATTAAAGGCTGCCACAGGACTGCTGCTCCTATCTCTCTGCCTTCTGCCATTTTCTATTTCTCTGTACTTGTTCCATTGGGCAGTCCGAGGAGCAATAACTAAAATGCAGGTGTAGGTATTCTCTTCTTTCCAAATAAGAGAATGCAAAGACACTTGATAAATTATGATTCTAAAGAGAGGTATCTGTCTACCACTGGGCCCAAGTCTAGGTCCCTGATTTTTCTCCTCCCCTACATAACTACTTCTTTTCATTTTAGAATATATTGTCTTTATTGTGTATGCTCCTGGCTTGCTCCAGTCAACACATTTGTTTAACTACTTTAAAGCAAGCTTGGTAGAGCTATCTACACACCATGAAGTTCCAACTTCCTCTGTTTAATTAGGAGGATTAGAAATGTGTAAGTGAGCTTTAAAAAGTGTTCTGTGACTGATCATAGCACTGAGCAAGTTCACTTTTTAAATATTTAATGCTGGGCTACTTTCCACTCTAACTGCAGACGTGGGGGGATTATTGCTGACTATAAACACGTATTTTCATCTTTAGTCCTTTTTGGCACATTTGCTAACCTACTTGCTCTCCCCTCCAATGCCCCCCTCCTTCAGCCAAATAAGAAGAAAAGCAACAGCATGAAAGAATCATTGTTTGTCCAACCAAAAGGCAGCATCACTAAAATTATCCAGGCAACTGTGTTCCTGGACATTTTTGGAAAGGAAACGTTTTGGATATGTGCCATAATGATATATTACAGGTGGTAGAGACACTTGTTATCTGTCACACTGATGGGTTTTCTCCATCTTTGTTTTGCAAAGATAGTGCTGAAGACTACTAAACTCCATGGAGCCAGTTTGGGCTTACCTTTTCCCCTTCAGTCCCCATCTGATGTTTGGTCTTTAGATTGCTAATCTCATGTAATTTATCTTATAATTTACATTTTCATTGTCAGATGGAACTTTATCCCCAAACTTAGGATTGTCATTCCCATGAAGTTCCTTTTTACAGTTCACTGATTTAGTTATTCAGTACATATTTATCTGTGATCTGAGTTAAGTGTTGGGTATCCAAGGATAAGTGAGAAAAATACATCACCTTCTTGCCTTTAGAATGTATAATGTGGAAAATTATAGAGCAGTATGAAGTTTCAAAAGTGATGATTGTAAAGCTAACAGGTAGGGTATAATGGGAACATATCAGAAGAAACTTAACTGAGACCACATGTGGATCAAAATGGCCTCCTGATAAAGATCCATCTAATGTGAAATGTGAAGGAAAGATGGGCAAGGGGATTCTAGCTGTGGAAGAAAACTCACAGGAGTTCTTTGGGAGTGCAAAGAGTATAGTGTACTCTCAGTCCTAGAAGACCAGTGTGGCTGGAGCATAACTGTAGTCAATATTAGTTTAACATTTTATGTACTTGGAAATGTTCAAAGAAGCTTAATTTATTTAAGTTTCACAATGATAAGCAAATTGAGAACACAGAGAAGTTAAGTAATTTTCCCAGGGCCTCATAGCTAGGAAATTCCACATCTGTGTCTATCACCAAGTTATTAGTCTCAACCCTGCCCTCTGAATACAGCACCACACAGTAGAGATAGAAGGGGAAATTAGATGAGGACTGTCACACAGATCAGGAAAAGAAGAGGGAAGACCATTTAATCAAGTTAATCTCAACCACTGAAAGTTAAATACAGCATGCAGGTCCTGTGAACACCAACTTCTATTGTTTTCTCCATGCAGAGCTTTGGGGGAAATCTTAGATCTACATTAGGACTTCGGGAAAAGCAAGAAGCCATCCCACTGGCTTTGTAAAGGCTTATGAGTCCTCATTACTTTGAGGGGCATGAGAGGTAGCAGCGCAAGAAAGCCGAAGGAGCTGGGCTGTGCTGGATGTGCAGGAATCATTGGGAGATAGAGTGAAACCATAGAATCATTTTCAAACTATTGTCTGGTCCTTTGTCATTGTTTCTTTTTTCCGCATATATTGATTATGTGCCTTTCTTTATGCCTGGAGTTGAGAATAGCAGAGATCTGGATAAACACCATAGAAACAGCGTGAGGAAGAAGAAGACAGTGAAATGTATAATCTCAATACGGAAGAGGCTGATTAGTTGGAAGTTCAGTTTAGGAGATGGAAAATAGAGACAGCAACTGGTGATCCCATTTCAACTGGAAGAATCAAGAATGAAACTTCCTTTTTGTACAATGAATGATAAAGACGCCTTGTTAGTTCTTGAGCAAGGAAGAAATATAATTCATGACATTTCTACATTGACTTGACTGATTGCTGTGTACAGGATACAGTGGGCATTAGGAACAGCCACAACCTTCATCCTCTGTTAAGTCAGGTAGAAAAGAGCTTTGGGATGGAAAATGCCATTTACCCCTATTTTCCTAAAATATGCTTTAAAATGAAAGTGCCATGCTTTTGGGTCCTGTCAGTTTTGATGATCAGGGATATACTACTTTCTCTTGGTCCCTCAAAATACCCAAGATTCCTGGCTGGTAGCACAAGCAGTTAACCCCCAATTGCCTTCAACTTGGAATTTTTTTCAGCCAGAAATAAACACCCTTGACTGCCCAGAAAAAGATAAGAGAAATTAATATAATTTAAGTAGACTCTCCTTGATAGAAGAATTACTTGGTAAATTCCCCTGGTTGCCTTGTTTGGGTTAGGTTCCACCTCTTTTTTCTTCTTTCTTCTCCCCCTTCTTTTTTTTTCTTCTTCCTCTTCTTCTTTCTCCTTCATTCCCTCTTTCTTGTAGCTCTCCTCCTCCTTCTGTCTTCCTCCTTCTATTGTTCTTTCTTCTCTTCCTCTTTTTTCTTTCCCCTCTCCTCCTCCAATTCCTCCTTTGGGTTGTTCTCTCTTCCCTCCACTGCCTCCTTTTGTTCTTTTCCCTGTTGTTCTAGTTCTACTCTTCTTTTTCCTCCTCTCCCTTCTCCATATTCTTCACATGCTCTTGGAGTTTCTTGGATTTTGGATTTGCCTGGTAAATGTAATTTAGTCTTTAGCACATACTGATTCAGGTTGACAATAATTAACAGAACAGCATTCACATTAGCACCAACACACGTAGGGTGCAGATGATTCTGAAGCAAAATGCCACCCATTGTGTGTCTCTAAGCCTCTGAAATGGGTCAAACCCTGGCAGCTAGAGGGGCTCATGAGGTCAGTGTTTTCCTTCTTTCTTTTCTGGAAAACACAATTAAAGGTCTACTTTCCATGCAGCCTTCCCAAGCAGGCTTTTCTCCACTCTCTATATTTTCACTGTTAACTAGCATCACATGTTTTGCTTTTTAGCCAAACCTATGGTGTGGGAAGAGGATCTAGGGCAGCAAATACTGACTGCCATAGACAAGTCAAGCCAGGAGTGACTGTGCCATTCAACTGCACATTCTGGACTGCCTATTTACTTCTTGTGAAGCTGAGAAGATATGTATACTTGCTCAGCTTTTTGCTTTTAAGGATTTTTTTAGTAGCATCTAGAACTTATAAGGATGTTTTGCATATCATAAGGTTGATTTATGGATGAAGAAGCTGAGCTTCAGATTGCTATAGGTCATGAATGTTAAAGACCACGGTTCTAGCCATGGAGTACCAAAATTACAATAGAAATTCAGACTTTTATGTGAGACTGTGCATGTGTCACTGTCTAAAGTCTTCATTCCTCCTAAAGAAGGAAAACTGACTCTTAATAGTGAGAACATACAGGGGTGTAGTCAGAATGTGACCAACTTAGAAGTCATTTGCTTACTAGGTCCTGAAGCCAGGTGTAGAAGCTCTCACACCAGGATCACTCTATGAGAAAAAAACATGTAGGTGGTGTTCAAATGTGCTTGGAAAAGCAGGAGTGGAATGAAAACACTTCAAATAATCTCTGTGCCCCCTATTTTGCATTCTCCTTCAAATGGTGACCCCATCAAACCTGGAAAGATTGCTAGGTGTATTTTTCTTTAAAATGTCAGGAAACTGCAGAGAACATGGCTTGGAGGGACTGAGACAGACCACTTGATGGATTCTCTGACACAGTACTCTGGTCACAGCAATTAATTACTTCACATATGCAACATAAGTGCAGATCCAAACCACTTTCTGGAAACTTTATAATGAGAGCTTTAAGAAGGAGTCACAGTGAGAGGGAAAGAAGCTGGTGAGGTTCTAGTCCCCTGGTACTACATTACCACAGCCTACGTGTGCTGCAGTAGAGGAGCATGCTCCAAGCCTGCTGCTTCTGACCCATCCCTCCTGGAAGGAGACTTGTTGCTAACACCTTGTTCCCCTTCGCTTCCCTCCTCAACATTCTGGGGGCTGGAATATTCTCTCCCATTTGTCACCAGTAACGCTTCTTCCTGATAGTCACCTGATGAGTTTTGGTGCTTTTGTCAGCTGCTCATTTGTGACAGTCAATGGTCTCTGTCATTGGTCTATTGGAGGAATTCAATTCATAGAATTTACAGTTGTGGGGTATTTTAGATTAGGTGCCTCCAACAGCAGAAATTAGTCTTCTCATAATTCTGGAGGCTGGAAATCCAAGAATGAGGCACTGACAGGGTGAGGCTAAGCTTCTCCTGAGTTCTCTTGCCTTGGCTTGCAGTTGAATACCTGACTGTGTGCTCACTTGGCCTTTTTCTGTGCATTTCTGGTGTCCATCTTAAGACATGAGCCACATTCAACCATAAAGCTCCACTTTATGATCTCATTTAACCTTAATTACCTCTTCAAAGACCGTATTGCCCAAAAGCATTTGCATGGGGCATTGAGGCTGGTGCATGGATTGTGGTAGGACACAACTCAGCCCAGAACAGTGCCGTAAATGGCTCTTCCCTTGTAAAGATCTGTGCAGGCTTCTCCCAAAATAGTAATGCTCTCCTAGCAATCAGAGAAGGTGCCTTGATGACCATGAGGGAGGTGGTGTGCAGAGAGACTTCTACCCTTTAATTCATACCTCTTAGGCCACCTACAAATACAGTTAGATCTGAACAACGAGAGATTTTTTTTCAAAGTCATTGTATGATGGGGATGTATAGTAGCAGTTTCCAGGATGATAATTGCAGAAGCAACTCAGCTGGCCTTTTAAGGGGTGTAGGGAACTGCCCAAGAGATGAACCCATTTTTCTCAGAAGCCATCTTCATTTTGTTTAATAGCCCTAGTTTCTGAATTAATTTTAGAATATAACATACAAATATGTGTGTTATGTATTTTTGGAAAGACTTTCTCGTATTATAATAACTTTATTAAAAGTACACCCTGTATCAGAAGCTGGCTAAAAAGATCAAAGTCATCAAAGTTAGAGATTTAGTCATGCACCGCGTGATACTGAGCCAGCCACCCCCAGGGGTATTAGGTACATTTTGGCATTAATAATAACTTAGACTTGATGAGCAATTACTTTAATCAAAAACTCACTGTGACTCTATGAGGTGTTGTCCCCATTTTGGAGGCAGAAATCTGAGGCATAACTTCCCTAAGTCACAAAACTGCTATATGAGGTAGATATGTCTGATATTAAAATTCTGATGCATTTGCCATCTCTTTGAGTCAAGGCACAGACACATAGAAATGAATACCATATGGTTAATCTTTGTAGCTGAATGTGAACTGTTGTGTTTAAAATAGAGTTATGTGATCATTTGGAGGAAACATTGTTGGAAAAAGGACTACAGAAGATAGTACAGAATCATACTTTGAAGTACAGGTAGATTTTCAACAGGGACAGCAGAGGAAAGAGAATGTTTACTGAAAAAGAAGCAAAGGCCAGTGGGGTGTAGGAAAGAGCCACAAAATTAGCATGTCTTTGTCTGAGGGCTTGGGACTGTGAGTGGGAAGATGTGTTCCTTTGTGTCAAGGTTGGCACTCAACTCAGTGTGGAAGGTGAAGCAAAGCTGGGTTGAATCTTAGCATGTAGGTGAAATCTTAGTGCATGCATGGCAGCCCCTCTGGATCTGAAGTAAGCTCTTAGGACAACTGGTAGGAATTTGTATACTGAAAGTGTACAGTGGTCAACACCTAATGGTCAACACCTACCAGCATTTTGACTTCCTGAAAATAAATGACAGGAAAGTAAACGAAATCATCAGCTCATATTTTTGTAACTTTGTTCTCTTGGGGATTGGTAAACACATATGGAATTATTCTCATTTAAGTGGTGCCAAAATTTAAAAGTGTGAGTCAGACAAAAAACACTCTACACAATCTACCATGGCAGAAACATGTCTAATATTGCCAGCACAGACTTTGAGGCCCCTTTACACTCTGATTTATCCTGTAGTCATCCACGTCCTATCCATGAAATAAAGATGTATGTGACTACGATCTCAGAATTTATTACTTTCAACACAATGCATTGTCTTTTTTCCATGAGTTTTTCATGACCAACCTCTTAGTCACACTACTGAAAATATTTCCATATTAGTCAGTGTTCTTCAGAGAAGCAGAACACAGTGGAGGTAGATGATAGGTGATAGATAGATAGGTAGATAGAGAGAGAGAAAAACAGAAAGACAGAGGGATACCTTATTATAGACTTGGCTCACTCAATCATAGAGCTTGGGAAGTCTCACAATACACTGAATATAAAGCTTGAAGCTGATGGGGTAAGTCCTCCAGCCTGCACATCCGAGAAACAAAACTGCTATCCAAGGACAGGAAAAGACTGATGTCCTACCTCGAGAAGAGTGAGAGAAATTACCTTTCCTTCATCTTCTTGGTGGCCTCTTTGGGTTCATGATGTCTGCCTACATGGGTAAGAGCAGTCTTCTTTTTTCACTGTACTGACTCAAATGCTGATTATTTCTGCTAACATTCTCAAAGACACACATACCCAGACATCGTGTTTTACCAACTATATGGCTGGGTAGATCTTACAACAAACAAGCAAACATAAAATTCATCATTAACAATTTCCAGCCAGAGACAGCTTTTTATATGTCTCTGAAACGTCCTGCATTCTGGGTTTCTCTTTTCTCTGACAGGAGAGGATGGATTCCTTAAGTAAAAGTTTTTGTCCTATGGTACATCTGAACACAAGAAATTGTTTCACTGAGGTATCAAAGGGGAAACTTGATGATGGTTGTGAGAGAGCTTTAACACTGTTTTCCTGGGTGTAGAGACAATGAAGAAGCTGGCAGGTAAAAGTAGATGGAAAGTTCTCAAAATTCCAATCCCTAGAATAAGTCTTCAAAGGCTGAGTGCTTAAAGAGAGGTAAGCCATATAATTTTACCAAGATTTAGTTATGCAAAATGATTAAGCTATCATCTTGTAAAATCAACAAAATCCAAATTATCATACTGACACCTACAGCACACATTTTCTGAACACCTCCCTCTGTGCCAGGGATAGGAAATATGAAGAAAAAAATGTTGTGATCCCAACTGAGAAGTAGATCATGGTTTTCTTTTAGTTTTCCTTTTTTAAAAAAATTGAAATCCTTGTTGGTACATTACATATACATATCATGATTGCACTTAACAATGAGAATTTGTACCAGTATATGACATGACTTAATTCTCATTTTTCCTATAGCCCTACCCACCCTACTACCCCCCTATATACATAAACTTTGTTTCCTTTCTTTTTTGATATAATCTCATTATTTTTCCGCTTCACCTTATTTCACTTTGAATATTTTCTATTTCACAATATATATCATACAGTTCTAGAACTCGTCCACATCTTCATTTTCTCATACCAGAGAAAAGGTGCAATATTTACCATCATCAAGTTTCCCCTCTGATACCTGACCTATTTATTTCACTTATGAGACTGTCCTCAAGGTATGTCCATTTAAGCATAAATGATTCAAACATCATTTTTTATGGCAAAGTAATACTCCATTCTGTAGAAGAGCCACAGCTTTCTTATCCAGTCTCCAGTTGATGGACAGTTGGGTTGTTTCCAAGATTTAACAACCACAAACTGAGCTGCTATAAATATGGGTGCACATATGTCACTGTGTCTTTTAATTCTTTTGTGTGTATACCTAGAAGAGCAATGGCTGGGTCAAAAGGGACTTGAGGATCAATGGAGTAGACTAGAAGATCCAGAAACTACTTCAGATACACTGAGCCACTTCATCTTTGACGAAGAAGCCAAAAATCCTCAATGGAGGAAAGATAGCCTCTTTAACAACTGGTGCTGGAAAAAAACTGAGCTTTAACTTGCCAAAGACTAAAGCTAGACTAGATCTTTCACCGTGTACCAAGCTAAAATCAAAGTGGATAAGAGACCTAAATATTAAAACAGACATTCTAAACCTGCTGCAAAACAGGTTAGGTAAAACTCTTGAAGACATTAGCTTACGGAAAGACTTATCGAACAAAACCTCTATAGCACAAGAATTGGCAGAAGAAATCAGCAAATGGGACCTCATTCTTTTAAAAAGCTTCTGCACAGCAAAGGAAACCACCACAGAGCAAAAAGGCAACCAACAATGTGGGAAAAAATCTTTACCAGCTGTTCCTCAGACAAAGAGTTACTATCTAGAATATATAAAGAGCTTTAAAAAAATCAGCCCACCCAAATTTAAAGAACCAATTCAAAATTGGGCATCTGAAATGAACAGATACTTTCCAGAGAAAGAAATAAAAGCAGCTAAGAAGTATTTGAAGAAATGCTCAACATCATTAGTCGTTCAAGAGATGCAGGTGAAAACAACTTTGAGATTTCATCTCACTCCACAAAGAATGGCTGCCATTTCAGAATTAGCCAGCAACAAATGTTGGTGAGGCTGCGGAGAAGAAGGAACCCTTCTCCACTGTTGGTGGGACTGTAGACTTATACAACTCCTGTGATGATCAGTTTTTTTGTTTTGTTTTTTTAAGACAGGGTCTCACTTTGTAGTTCAGGCTGGCCCTGCACTCTCTATGTAGCCCAACCAAGCCTTGAACTTACAGCAATCCTCCTGCCTCTGCCTCCCGAGTGCGGGGGGTTACAAGTGTGAGCCACCATGCCCACACTGTGATGTGTGGTGCTGATTGCTGATGGCTGTGAGTCACCACACCCAGCATTGTGGTATGTGGTTACTGGGGATCTAATTTGGCGCCTTGCAGATGCTGGAACCACTAAGCTGAATTCCCAGTTTGTGGTTTTCTTTTGGAGACTAGATATAAGTCCTAAAACACTAATAAAATATCTGGAAATTTCTATAAGTCTTAAACAAGTCATTCAGAATCCATAAGCATGTAGGTTGTGCTGTACATCAGAATGAGATGTGTTATGAAAGTATGGGTCCTCAAACTTTATTCCTATAAAGTTTGAATTCAGACCTTTCATATGGACCCTTTAGTAAACTCCAAATCCACTCAGCATCCGTTGTGAAGATGAGGAGGGGAGAGAAGGCCTGGAATACAGAGGGAAGTTTTTGGCTCCAGGGCATCAGTGGAAGAGGCCAGTTCATGGAACCTGGGCTACATCTCTGAGTGCACAGCTCAGGTAGAATGAGAGCTCTCATCAAGAGGTGGTGATACCCACAGATACCTGCAGCCCTTTTGATTAGATTTACCCATGTGAGCAGAAAGATGAGGATGCCTTGATTTCTTCACCATAGAAACCTGACAGAGAGTTGATGAGTTAGAGAAGTGAGGAGTGTTGCATCTTTGAACGGGCAAGCAGCTAATAAAGGCCCTTCAGAAGGAAGAAAAGAAGGTGTCAGGGTGTGCGTGTTGGTTCTTTCTCTCTCCCACCTTCTCAGTAAAGCTAACTGATTTCTACTGCAATGCAGGGGGGCACTTTAAACAAAACACTATGATTAGCCAGTCCACTTTCCTCCCCTCAAGGAGATCATTCACCCAGGGGAAGCCTGACAAATGATCATGTAAAATATTATGCTTTTAAGAAGGTCCCTTATATCTCTCAGAGAGTCAATATAATCCATTATGTCAGTTCCTATCCACTGGCTTCTCAGCTATTTATATTTCCATTTTACTTGTTGAAGTTTAGGCAAGACTCACCAAGGCCCAGAAAACTAAAGTTATTCAAGACTCATTTGTTATCTTTTTTTTTTCTTCTTTGTAAGATCATCTATCGTTTTTTGCTTCACTTGTTCTGGGCCTGGCAGTTTCTCCCTTGTTTCTTATTTTCTTCTGGTCCTTTCCTATGTGTGATCTTGCTTTGATCCAAGGTTTCTACTTCCATTTTTCTGACAAAAATCACTTCTCCATGGGTCTTCCTTCCTGTATTTGTTCCTCATTTCTTAGAAGATTGGAAGTGGAAAAAGAGCTGGCCCGCTCTTGTTCTCTTGCAGTCTTGTTCTACTTCCCTTCCTTAACCTAATCTGTTTTCATTCTATGCCTTGCAGCTCTCTCTGCCAGCCCTATCTTTCCTGCCAGTCTAATGGTTTCTCTGCATTAAGCATCTAATGTGTAAGAAGCAGTGTCACAGCAATAAGTCACTTAATCTTCACAGTGCTTCTTTGCAAGTTGTTTATTTTTGAAGTAATAGTATGGATATACTTTTGTTTTCCAAGGTCCCACTACTAGTATGAAATACAACTAGAATTAAAACCTAGTTTCTCTTTCTTTCTGTATCATGAAGTGCAAAACAACCTTTTTTTTTTGTGGTACCAGGGATCAAAATCATGACCTTATACTTGCAGTGCAGGCAATGGAACCACCGAGCTAAATCCCTGGCTCCCCCTTTCTGCAACACTGGGGATCAAACTCTGGATCTTACTCCTGCCAACAAGACACAGAATCATTTTTTTAAAATTGAAGCTCAGATATACTTTTGAAAGAACCCTTCAAAGATAGAAATATTTTGAAATATATGTATTTTTGTATACCCACATATTCATAATACATATAAAAGTTAGTTATTTTGTTTGGCAATGTTCTATGAAACAGATCACAGAATTCTTTAAGTTTGGTGGCAATAATCTCTTTACAACATTCCATGTTCTATCTATGCTTCAGTATTTTCAGAGAAATGGAAATTCCATTACCAAGGCAGTCTGTTGCACTGTTGAACCGCTGAGAGGTTTATAAAATTACTGCTCCTAGGGTGTTGTGACCATTAATCCTGGTTTATCAACTTCATTTGGAGTAAGATTGCCTATCAGACTAGAAAAGCACCCTCTCCATATGTCTGTGTTGATTGTGGAGCCAAACCTTGGATTCTAATACACAGCCTATAGCTCATTCTCCTCTGACACAGTTTCCCTATTCTTCCTGGATGCCATCAAATGAGGAGCTTTGCATCGTCAAGCCCTTCTTCCATGATCTCCCTGCCTTGGAGTTTTCCACCCACCTACTAAATCTCTGGAAAAATGAGCTAAATTAAACTTCCTCCTTTTAAGTTTGAGTGTTATATCTTGGTTACAAGAAAGCTAACTAATATAGATGTTGTGAAGGTTACGTTAGAGTTTTCCTACTCTTGCCCTCTGAAGTTATGCAGAATCATCAAATCCTTCTTTCATAGCATAATATTGTGTGTGTGTGTGTGTGTGTGTGTGTGTATGTGTGTGTGTGAATTCATGGCCTCAAAGTCTCCATTAAGCACCTTAGTTCTTATAGTTGTGACTTGCATGGTCACACTTTCATCTTTTTTTTTGTTTGTTTGTTTGTTTTGGCTAACACTGCTTGTAAAATTGGGCACAAAACACAAGGTACGGCCAGCTCAGCACAGCCTGCAGAGAGAATTTTCCCTGACTGTTATTCAACATCCACTCTCACAGAGACAGCATTGGTTCCTTTAGCACTTTGAAAGCCAAGTCATATCTCTGTGTGAATTTGTTTTTGTTAGTTTCCCCTTGTACTATCTTGACAAGATGATATTCTAGATGGTTCCAGATTGCTACTCTTTCATCGCAGGGTCTTCTCCTTAGCTCTGTATCATCTGAAATTTGGTAAACACATTTTCAGTTTTGTTTGTTACATATGGTTGAATACAAATGAGTTAAAATAACTTTATGATGTGATCTTAGTTTATTTAAAAATCCCAATTGTGCTACACAAATGCTTCTGATAGAGTATATAGTAAAAATGTCTCTCAACCTATGAGTGATTAAATAATTTATGATCTTAAGCTTTTGATTATATATATTTTTCTTCTAATTTAATAAATACATTTATATCAATTATACATGTTAATGTGTAAAGTATCATTTTAATTGAGTTCTTTAACCTGAAAAGTTTGACTTACTCAGTATCCTTTTGTGTTGGCTCTGGAGTGTCTTTGTATTTCCTAATTCCTCAGTTTGATTCAAAGCTTCTTGAGGATAAAGCAATCCCGTTTTCGTTGTCCTTCATGGTAACTGCTATAGTTTTGGATTGATAAATGTGTCTATAAATTAACTTGTCCTTTATCCACAAATGAATTTTTGCACTTTGTTTGTCTTTATTTCTTGTTTATATCGATATTTTAAAATGATGGGTACAAGATGTTTCCTCTTTGACCTTCACTTAAATAAATTAGACTGATTCGTTTATTGGCCAATTATTATTCACTGTGTTAACAAATCTATTTAGTTAGTTAAAAACTAATTATTTTTATTTATCCTGGTTGGTTGATAATTATACAACATAAACATAAATAATGAAATGATTTTTGGTTGCAGAGGAATATTAGTTATCCATCTGGGTAATTATCAAGACCAGCACTGTGTTAAGTATTTCTGATGGTAAAGACATAATTCAGGATTTCAAGGTGCTTGTAACATGGCTGGGGACATAAGATCCTAAAGTTTAAAAGTATGTCATGTTGCATATTGAAATGTTGCTTGATGTCCTCTCTGTCACAAGGTCATTATATTGTGTCTCTTCTACAGAGTATTTGATAAAAGAGTGTTGAGAGGGGATGATTATTCCAATTGTAACCAGTAGAAATATAATAAACTAAAGTGTACATAAAAGCTATTTAAATGATGTCTTTTATTCTTCATCTTTGTATAAAAGATAACCCTATTGTGTTGCCTGTTGTAGAACACTGAGCTTCAATTTCCTTAATGGAAATGCCTTCTGTTTCATTCTCACCCATTCTACATCCTCAAGTGGACGGAGGAGAGCTCAAAACTTTGAGCTGAGCTGCCTTTGTGCATGTAGGTGATGGCTTAATGAGTCTACGTAGATCAACATATCTGGTCAACATAAGTTCTTTCAAGCTGGAGACTACACTCTGGGGGTACTCTCAAGATTAAAGTCTGGAACAGCTTTACCGGGAACAGCTTTACAACTCAAGAATGAATGCAGCATCATGAGTGATGGCAGATAGCCCCATCAACAACAAAGTCATGCCCTAGTTGTTGATAGAGGCTCAGAAAGAAATTCTCATTGTTATGATGATTCTCTTCGACTTGGCCATATGGTAACTATGATTTAGTGCATTCGTGGTCTCTCACAGAAAGCCCTTGTGTGAACTGTTGGCATTGTCCAAGATCCAGTTGGTCACCCACCATTGAACAAGTCTTTAGAGGCTAGAGGGAGATTTACAGAGAACAATAGGCTACTTCATCATCACTTGAGAATGGCTGCATGACTTTAAGGATTTCTACCTCATATCATTGCTGGCCTTTCCATGTGCAGTATCTTGTGCAGATACTAGAGTCTCAGTAAGTGGAGAATGACTCTTGGGACTTTCTGCATGATAGGCTCAAGAAAAAGCAGTTCTGGGTTGTATGTCCCTTTTATTTAAAACACCAAACAGCATTGACTGTAAGTGTGTTGGAATTATTGGCCACAGAGTGAGGCTGACCCTCTGGAAGAGGCTCCTTTTATAGTTTGATGAGCATCAAGGTAAATCTCACATGAAGCAGACCCTTCATTGTGGACAGATGCCTATGTCTTGTACTAGCTCCTCCTTCAAGTAGGTTTTACCCTTATCAGTAAATAATACCATACTACCAATCAGCAAAGCTACCCCCAGCCCAGGGCTACTGGTGCCAGCAACACAGACAACTATGGTGCCTTGGAACTTGCCTCATGCCATGGAGGACTGCATGCATCTTTTCAGAAAAATCTCAGAATAAATGAATAAATCGATGTGTAAAATAATCAATTAATCTTGTCATTACTCAAAAATATACTATTTCTATGACAGTTTAAAGATCCTAAGTCTTTTCTATTACCAGAACATTTCAAGTTATGTCTTCCTACTTCCTATGATCCCAAGGGAAAGAGGAACAATTGAATCAGAAAATTCTATAGGAATTCAGAGAAGACAAACATACTATGTCAATACTATTAAAGTACATGAGACTTAACAATGTAGATTTTTAGGTGGAAGAAGGATTAAGAGAAGTTATGAACAAGAAGAACAAAGACATGAAAGTAAAAAAGAACATAAACAGGAGATCCGTTTAAATGAAGCACTTACAGACTTTGTAAACTACAAGAGAAAGGACTGTAGCAGGGTGTTGATGGGTAGGCTTCAATAATAGATTCAGGATCTATCATTTATTGTTTTATCTTCACTACCTTGCCTAGAACCAGACTCATAATAGGCATTTGGTAAATGTTTATTGAATAACTGAGTGATAAAATGAATGAATGGATAAAAAGGAAAAGGAATTTAATTGCAATATACATGTTCAAGCAGAAGTCAATGAGCCTGGAAGAATGGGAAAGATGAAACAGAAGGTAAAGACAGGGTATGCAGAAATAATGGCAGGATCTTTGCCTGAAATTTTTCCCACTGGATGCTCTTTGGGGTTAAGAGGAGAGCAGAGGTTGTACCTAGGGATGGAGATATGTGACTCATTACAACTGTGACTAAAGTCATGTATCTGGAGTCTCTCTTGAGTGTAGCTATTGCAGAGTCTGGAAAGCAGAAACCAAGGCTGAGCAGTGGAATCTTTACCTTAGGCAGTAGTAAGAAAAAGAGGAGAAACCACTGAATTGGAAGAACCAGGAAAGTAGTGTCAAAGAATCCTAAACAGAAGCACTGTTTTTCTAAAGAAGAGGGACAGGTTACGGGGAGAACACAGGAACTGAGCATGGTGCAAAGGGTGCTCCTTAGACATTCTGAGACAATACAGTTGGAAGTGGAAACAGAGCTAAACCCGGCTGGTGGCCATTCCCCTGGAAGATGGTCAGGGTACAGAGAGAGAAGCATCCAGGGTTAAGGGGAGTGCCTTCAGTATGGAGAAACATCTGTAAATGTAGAACAGAAGCCATGTGAATGATTTTCTGGGGGCATGGTGAGGATGTGTATTCAATTAGAGAAATCAACCAGAAGCAAGAGATAGAGAAATGCAAAAGTTACTCAGACATGGGGACAGATTTTGAAAGAGAGTTAGACTGGGCTTCATAATGTTACTCAACAACTTTTGTCAGCTGAATCTTTCAGCTCTAATAGAAGTAGCCAAGTCAATTAAAAGACAGTGGAGACACAATTTAGAACAGAAATCACTAAAATTAATAATAAACCATTTAAAAAGAGGAAGTAGGATCTCTGTTTGCTGGATCAATGACTATAAAAATCTTGCAGGGTCTATGAAAACTTTGGGCTGCCTGTGGTGAATTTCACTTGCAAGAAGAGCAGGAGAGGAGTAGAAAGACTGTGCTTAGTACCACTGTCAGCCTTGGAACAGAAAGAAACCCTGAGCATAACATCATGTTTCCAAATAAAGATAGGACTTGGGGACAGTGGCAGCTGAGAGTCTCTGAAGTCAACAAGAAGAATGGAAGGATGTGTAAGGGTTAAATCAATACCCAAAAACTATACTTCAAAGGTTTAGGCACTGGTCTTATACATGAGACCAGTGGTAAAGTCAGTGTGGTGTTAAGCCTTGTGGCAAGCACAGGGCTGCACTGTGCTACTGCCTAAGACAAATCCTGCTGCTTTCGCTCACAGCTTTGCCCCTTAGACTATTTACTTCATCTTCAGCTCCTCACCTATACAGTAACAATGACAACAGAAAGGGTAACAATCATAATAATAGAAGCTTCCTCTAGAGTTTCTTGTGCCAATGTGCGCAGTACAGGAGCTGATCATAAATGGGTTTTTAGCAAAGCATGTTCTTAATAGAAAAGTATTAACCATTTTAATCTCAATAGTCCTATTGGATAAATAGTAGCCCCAGTACTCACATAGCCATGTCCTAGATCTAGTTTTCTAGGCGGCTAAATAGACCTTGGACAGTAGCATATTTTTTGTGCCAGGTCATGAGCAGCCTATGTCAGCAATTTTCCAGGGAGGTAGGCAATCTATGGGGTGCCATTTAAATCAAGAAACTCAAATGAAACCCAAAGGAGAGAAATCTGCTAATGAGCCCATCAAGATAAAGAGGTAAGAGTGTCAGCTTCTGACCATCTGTCTTGTTCTGGCATCGCAGGCTGTCCAGACCCCACCCCCTGAGCCTCATCCAAAACTTGCCAATGCCATTGATTTGTATTAATCTGATGGAGCATTCATTACCCCAAGTACCAACCTGTCACTGTTTGCTTAGCTTGCATGAAATCAGAGCTACACAAAAATCAATGTGTGAAATCTTTGTATCAACATATAAGAAATAAAAAGGTTTATGCTGGCAGATGCAGGTTTTTAGACAGATTAAAGCTGATAAATTGGCATGATCCATGATGAAGGCAATGATGAGGTGTAGGGAAATGTCAAAGGCTTTGAAAATGGCACGCTGAGGCAAGAAACACATTACTGATGAGAGCAAAAGAGGCGGTTGTTTATTAGAAGGACATTAGGGCCTGCAACAGTGCTGATGACATCGTTTCAAGCAGTGGCTTGCAGTCAGTAGGGATGGCACACTGTTGTTTTCCTCTGGGAACCAATGAGTAAATATCAAGGGTTAATGACAACCAAGGTCACAGTGTGCAGGAGTGGTGACAGGACAGAGCAAAAGGCCTGGATACCCACCTCCTCCAGTTCATAAGTCTCCTAACACTCAGAGAGGGGACACTTGCTTCTTTCTCTCTACAAGCTATCTGCTCCAAGAAGTGAGAAGAGGAACGCTTCCATTCAAAGAAACCACAGGTCCTTACAGAATTGCAATAGGCTGATCAGAGTAGACAACTTTGAGTTTTATCTGACTTTAATTTATAAGACAACCCTGTGCTGGGAAAAACATACTTGGCTTTGATTGCAATACTCCTTTACATGAGGGGGATGATCAATTTAACAAGGAGAACTTCTACTTGTGCCATATTCTGCATTATATGTGCTTATACATAATACCACAGCACTCTATTACTGTGACAAAATTTGCCTTCAATTTTGATTCCCATGTCTCATAGCATACTATAGACCATCTGCTTTCATATCATTGGGTTGTATATGCTTCAAGAATACAAACTCCTAAATCCTGGGGATTTAGCTCAGTGATTCTGGTACCTGTTTTGCAAGTGCAAGGACCTGGGTTAGATCCCCGGTTAACCACATACAATACTGGGAGTGGAGACTCATGCCCAGCAGCAATCAGTACCACATACCACAGTGCCGGGTGTGGTGGCTCACGCCTGTAATCCCAGAATTTGGGAGGCAGAGACAGGATTGCTGTGAGGTGAGTTTGAGGCTGAGCTCAGGGCCAGCCTGAACTACAAAGCAAGACCCTGTCTCAAAAAAAATAAAATAAAATAAAAAAGGAGTACAAACTCCTTTTTTAAAAAATATAGTAACCATGAAAGGTAAATATACTGCTGGTGAAGAAAAAAGAATCTGCTCCAAACAACTTTTAAAGTCTTCTATTAAGTTTGAGGGTTTAGCTCGGTGGTAGAGTTCTTGCCTGGCATGTGTAAAGTCCTGTGTTAGAGCAGCAGCATAAAATAAAATAAAATGTGAGTTCATATGTTCCAAAACCAAAGAGAATAATTTTTGAGAAACATGAAAAATGATGTGCTGAAATGAGATGAAACATTAGAATCAGACTTGAGTTTGAGTTTCGTTGCCAACTTTCATTGATTTGAGGGTTTCATTAATTTTCTAAATCTTTCTATGATCCTGCAAAATGTGAGTAGGGGGTTTTGTGAAGATTTGGAAAGAAAATCAATTTAAAAGTTCTAATATCCTGTGTAAAACAGTAGACACTCAATGCAGGTTTATTTTCTGCTGAGTCACTCGTGGTCACAGGCAGATCCTTCTCTCTCCACTGGGATGGATTCTACAGAGATGTGATTAATATTTTGTTATTTGGCTATCACTCAATGCATGATGTTTTCCAACTCTAAAATTTTCATTCCCTCAAGCAATAGAAATGCCATTAGTAAATAAAATTGACCTTTATGACTACTTGGCCAGATCAGTATCTGTCTTGGTTGATGTATCCATGAATCTTTTACCAGCTGGCCCTTTCCCTTCTCATTGTCTATCATTGTATTAAAATTTGCCCTAATACTTAGTAACTTCAGCAACAAACTTGTCAGAGAATTTTCAGTTGAGGCAGAGGTAACCTGGAAAGTGGGTCAGCTCCATGTGGAATTGCCTGGGACAGTTTGTGTAAGGCCAGCAAGGCCTGTCACAGGATGACTCTGTCTTCCCACAGTAGGTGGGTGCTGCATGTTGTCTGGCAATTCAGGCTGAACCAATGGCTTCTCACATGGATCTGTCCATGGGCCTGCCTGATCTACCTTACAGCATAAGGGATGTTTTCCACAAGATGTATCTTGAGTTAGAAAAAATCAAATGTATCCTTTTTTATGGCCTCACCATGATTTTAACACAGCATCCTCTGTCATTCTCTTCTAGGTGAAACAGTCATGAGACCCTGTTCAGCTTCAAAGGAAGGGAAATCCATTCTACTTCTCTATGTGGAGTGACAAGTGTTTAGAGGAGCAAGTGGGATTGGAAGAGTTATGGCCATGTTGACAAAATGTAATCTCCCACACTATTTTGTATTTCAGGTCTTTTGAGTGCCACCTGGTTCAAACCTTTAACTTGTCACAGTCACGATTTGTTCCACTTTTTATTTATTTTTCATCTTTCCTTACTCCCTTTCATGCTGAATATCATTGTAATGGTAAAAAGAAAAGTTTTGACTACCCTGATTCTGGGCTCATCCCAAAACCATCTTTGACATCCCATTGATTATGAAATAAATTTCAGACTTCTAACCTGATGCCCAGTGATCCCATGTCTTCATAATGCAGCTCTTCTGAGGCCCAAACTCATCTAGTCTAATCCATATACCTTATATTTTATTTCCCTCAGGTAAACTTGTAAAATGAAAAGAGGGAGAAATTGTTATAGACTTTGAAGTCAATCAGACCTGAGTTCAAAGCTAAGCCCTGCCATTATGCTTTTGGAAAATGAAGTTAGTTGTTCTTATCTTGCATGTTGCTCTGAGGATTAAATAAGTCACCAAGTGGATTTTAAATAAACATGACTTTCTTCCTCTCCAGTGTTCCTCTCACTTCCCTACATTAAACACCTATTTTGGGGAGCACTGCTTCAAGACAGGTAATGCTGAGTTTCTCACGGCTTCTCTTGTTGCCACCAAGCTAGTGCAACAGTTAGGCTGTGCAGTCTGCGAAACTCCCTGGCTTTGTGTCACAAGCCACAGAAACCTATACTGTAGTTGGCAGCCCCCAAGCACAGGACAGGCTCCCCACGATCCTTCGGTCTGGGCAACTTAAACAACTTGTCAGACACCAACTCAGAGTGCATCCTGATTTACATGCCTTGGGAAATAGTTGTGGCATTGTGGTTTGTGTTCCACAAATCCATACTGAATTGGGCAGATATCAAAAGCAGTGCTGCCACAATCCCGGAAAGCATCCAGTCAGTTCACTCTCACTCCTTTCTCTCTGGGGCCTGTTAATAAGTCTCCAATTAACTATGGCATTTTTGGTTACTTTTAACATTTTGTCTTATCAGCTTGCCTATTAATTCTGTTAAATGTATTCTTTTAAAATTAGATTTCCATTTAGCAAATAATTTACTTGACCAATCAATAGGAAATTTCCAAGAATTAAATATCCCTATTTCCAATAATTTGCAGAGTCTTTGAGAGGTCACCTCTCCCATTTTTATCAGAAGCAGTAGATGTATGGCAAGCAAGTCAAGGCATTAGATTTCACTTTTAAAGAAGTTACCCCCATTAGGAATAGCTCAACATGACAGCATCTGAATTTTTAATGGAATTGTACTGAGGTAATTCTTTAGTCCGGGAGGGAATTTGCTTGGACACATTTCCCCTTGTGTCCTGCAAGTCATCCATCCAAGTTCTCCCAAGACATATTGTATTGTACTACACCATAGTGTGATTTAAAAAGCTGAAAACCTGTGGGGATAGACTGTGTGGGCATTCATGTTCAAAGACCAACATGGCCTACAAAAGGCAGAAGGCAAAGAAATAACAACCCTTCTTGTCTTTTCCCTAAGGTACAATCTTGCTTTCAAATGCCTTTTGTAGGAATGAGGTGGTAGAGCTCTCACCTAGCACATACACGGCTCAGTTGATCCCTAGCAACACATTCAAAAATTCTTACCAAACTCTCATTGCATTTGTTCCCTCTACGTAACCCCTAATTATTTAACTGCATTCTGTTTCATTACTCTATATACGCCATAATGTGAGCAGTTACTATGTAAACCTTTATTTAGCTCTTTATTCCAGGCCCAGAGCTAGGCACTTTATATTAATTCTTTCACTTATTTCTCAAAGTAATTCCATGAAAAAAGCGATTACCCTTATTTTATACATGGTGAAACCTAAACTCTGAGGTGAGTCACCTTGATGTTACACAGCATGTGTTAGTGCAAGACCTGGACCTCAGGTCTTTCAGCTTGCAAAACCTGCCCTCTCAGCCCTGCAGAGCCACAGGCTTTCTTCCTATTCTACCCTCCCACCCCTTCAACCCAACACTCCAACCTGTCCCATGGCTCTTGTGACTGAAGACTACATTTACTTATAGTTTTCACTGAGCCTTTATGCGAATTTTCATGTGCACTGGTCTCTTTTGTTTGGGCAACAACAAACTATAAAGATGAGATTCTTATTTGCCTTACTTTTTTCTCTCCAGAAAGCATTTCAGGTGACATGAGAATGGGCATTGAAGCTGAAATAACATCTCTGATAGGTCTTGGCTTCCCCTCTTCTTACACGTGCAGCATTTAGTTGAATTGATCTCATTGAATGAGTCCCTTGCTTTATCTTTGAAATGTTAGTTAAAACACCTACAAGTGGAGTTTCCACATGCATAGAGGTTAGTTAGTGCACTTTGTAGATGTACAGCATTCTTTTATATCATCTCTCAAAGCCCCTCACAAGAATTGTTATTAGAGAGGCATAAGTCACTGATGATGACTTTAGAGTCTTGGGAAAATAATGCCCATATACTTACCTGAGGTGACAACAAAGACATCCCATGGAGGAGCCTGTAGTTCCAGATGGGTGCTGAGGAGCCAATCAGCAAAAGCCCGGAGCCATTTCCTCCCCTGAACAATGGAAACCAGAAATGATGTGACTGGCAATGTGCCAGGCAGCTGTTCTTTGAGTCCATGGAGAATAGCAATGGTCTCACATTCCAAGGAGAAGGATTTAGTTAAACCTGAAGAAGTATTTCCTGAATATAGGCACTGTAAGACTCTGGAATGCAAGGTTAAGAAAGGCTAGAATACCCCTCTTTGGGAACACTGAAAAAGAAAAAGAATTGAAAAAATCACTCTATGTGAATGTTATGTTGCTAGGAGACAAAAAAAATAGATTAGTTCCCTTAAGACCAAGGAGTTGCTATTGCAAGACCAGATATATTTCTTCTTTCATCTCAGTTTGTAATACAGAAGACTTTTCAATGCTTGTAAGAAGCAACACACATACCCTTTACTTCCACAATCACCTTCACACTTCTACCCTTTCCCAAACATCTTTTCCAGCTTTCTCTCATTGCTTTATGCAGGTGGGATGACATTTCATCCTTGGATTCTTCAGGAAGTACAGGCTCTCATGCATAAAAGCCCAATAGCTAAGAAAGCTCCAAAGGTCCAAATGGGAACAGGATTACATCGGACAGATGCTGCAGGGGTTACAGTATCTCTCTAAGTTTTTATTGTATTTATAAGCAGCACTTAAATATAAGTTTTACTTTGCAGCTACAATTTAAGCACTGCACCTATTAATCAACAATAAATACACAGTGTTGACCTTGTGAACAAGAATGCATGAATCTTTTCTCTTTATTGTCTTATTCCTGGGAAGAAAGTAATACACTTAATTAAAATTCATTGGGAAATCCTCCAAACAAAAGAGAAATGAAGTTTTTGAAAGGTACAACACATGTGTGGACCCATAAAATCATCACCTTTCAGAATCCAAGGAGTTGCCAATGCAGTGGCAAAGGGTGTAACAGTACTGCGTGCAACATGGAAAGCATGTCAAGCAAATATCCAACCCTCCCAGATCACTTGGAAGCTTCCCATTCCTTTTCAATGTTTTTAACGTACTCAGTTCCATCAATATACAGTTGGTCCAGGTGCATGTTGAGAGTAAAATGTGATACTACAATTTCAAATACAACTCTACTTCCAAATCTGGATTATTTTTCTCTTCCAGGCCCCAGTAGTTTGTTGTTTTAGTCCATATTCAAGTATGACTATCTGGCTTCTCAAAATGACATTAATGTAAGGAATCATAATTTGTACACAATTTAAATGTATTAAAATTATGGTCTGAATACAGGTTGAGTAGCCCTTATCCGTAATGCTTGGAACCAGTTATTTCTTAGATTTTGTACTGTTTTGGAGTTTGACATATTTTCATATACACAGTGAAATATCTTGCAGATGCAAATCATGTCTATACATGAAATTCATTTATATATTCATGTATTTTATATATCTTATACACATAGCTTGTAGATAATTTTATATAGTACTTTCAACATTTTTGTCATGTGAAATTTTCTACTTGTTATGCCATGTCAGTATTCAAAAATTTGGGATTTTTGAAATAGTTTGAATTTCTTTTTAAACTTAGGGATTTACAACCTATGTGTGATTGTGGGTTTTTTCCTGAAAGGGATTGTTTAATAATTTCTTCATATTTTTTTAGGGGGCAATGAAGTTTATTGTAAAACATGAAAAACCTTTGCATTCAAAGGCTTCATTTAACTCTCTGCCAACTGAGCATTTCTGCTGTCATGCCATGTAGGTCCCTTGGCACTAATTTCATGTAGGAAGTCCTTTCTCTTCATGGTAGTATGTAAGCAGAAGCATTAGCACATTAGGCAAGCCAGGGGGATTTGCCATCAGAAGCAACAGAGGCAGAAAAACATTGATCTAGATGATCAAATCCAAGATTCTAGGACTCAGTAAATCTTAACTCAGGAATGCTCTGGATTCAGTAGGCATTTTATTCTTGCTTTTCTTTGAAGGGAAAGTGTCATTCTCATTGCTTTCCTGGTTTTCAGAGGCCTAAATCTGACAAGAAGGAGGCAGCGTGTGTTGGCTACAGATCTTCCTCCCCGAGAGTCTCCGAGTCAGGATGGCTGCGAGGGGCCAAGGCGCCTTGGAAAATTCAGCTAATCCAGATGTTATCTCTTCACAGGAAATTTCCTGTGGTCTGTTTTTGTAAAGATTCATTACGATTTTTGTTGTCATCTCCAGACCATTTCTTTTGAGAGTGAATGTATACCCCAAGAACCACTCTCAAAGATTTGGTAGTCTTGTTGTCTTTCTTCTTGTTTTCATTTAAAAAGAACCAAAAATTAACTTGGCCATCTATTTCATGTGTTACACCTTTTTCCTACATAGATTTGATAGGAATAGAACTTTCAAAACAAAATGGAGAACAATAAGTCATTTTATTGTGCGTACTACATCCACATCAAAATCCTCTTTGTATTCTGGGCTCCTTCTTCTGAGTATAGAGGGGACACAGTGTCCAAAAAGTAACTGAATCTGTGGCCAAGGCCCAGAACCACAGGCAGAAGTGATCACTGGAAAGTTACAACAAACCCCTGTTGCTCAGTGGGAAAAACAACAAAAGCCTAGCACGCGAGAGACATAGGGTAGAATAATTTAATTATTAATTAGCTAATGTGTTCAAAATATATTAATGTTCTCACCATGTAGCTAGATCTGTGGCACCACGTGAGCCACTGTGGGAGAATCTGTCCTCAAGGAACTCACATGGAAACCATCAGACTTTGAAAGCAGAAGTACAATGAGTCCAATTAGCTAACTAGCTCCAGATAGTAACCACTGTAGGAACTCAGACAGGGGAAAGATCCCTGTAGGGGGGATGGAGAAGCAAGGCTTTGTAGAAGTGGTAAGAAATAAAGTGATTTAGAAGGTGAATAAAATTGGAGAAGATGGCAATGCTGGGATTCCAAGTTTGGAGGGAAAAGAATACGGTTGTAGAACATGAAAGTGTCAGGCACCCCTGAACAGTAGGGAGCTCGCACACAACTGCTACAAAAGACCAAAACGTCATGGAAATGGGCTCTGACTTCTCTGGGTAAGCAAGAGTGTCCAAAACTGTTTAATGTAAGCAATACTTGAAAAGTTTTTTCTTTTCCTTTCTCTCTCTCTTTCCCCTCTCCCTCCCTTTCTTCTTTTCACTCTTCCAAGTTCAGTTTCTATGTTTCACATTAAGATTATGCCTGCTTCATTCACGATTGGGTTATCGGGTGTCCTGAGATTCCATTTTCTTTTACAACATTTTGTTTCCCCTGGAGTTAAAGTTGCACTATTTTAAATTCATTTTTGATATAAATAATATCAGCTTGTGCCCTAGACTTAAGGTAGGAGCTGAACTGCGCAGAACTTTTCTACAATCAAATCGGGTACCTTCAATTTCATGTTTTTGCCAGAAGAGTTCTGTGAATTTCTGGATCCTTCCTCTAATTGGACCCGAATGCTTTCTAAATTTGTTACATGGTGCATCTCTTGTCCCTTTCTAAATCCTTCTGGAAATCTCTCTCGCTCTTCCCCTGGGTCAAATTCTCTGTTTGTTAGTGCCTTAATCCGTTCCTTGTTTATGTGTTCATTTTGGTAGGACATACTGTCCAGTATCCTAAGAATGAATGTAGAGAAATTACCTTTTTGAGGTCTTACTTGTCTGGAAACCTCTTTGCTCTATTATGCCACTTCATTGATGAAAAGCATAGAATTTTTGACTGGAAACCACTTTTCTTTGGATTTTGAAGGAAATTATCTCAGTTTTCTGGTAATTATCTCAGTGTTGTGAGGAGTTCTATGCTGTTCAGATCTGTCTTCCTTGGAATTTTCTTAGTTTTTATTTGTACAAGACCTTACAAGGTGTTCTTTGAATTGGATCATGAACTTTGTCATATACTCGATTTTTTTTTTTGGTCTGGAAGTTTTCTTCAACTGTTTCCTTGCTATTTCTTTTCTTAATTCTCCATTTTCTCTGAAACTATTTACTCAGTTGCAGGTTGGTCATGAGGCCTTTGATTTTCTCAGTTTTTCTATTTTCCATCTCTACATTTTTATTCCACTTTTTTCAGTATATCCTCAGCCTTATTTCCAAATTTTTATATTGAATATATTATTTCTGCCAACTTTTTAAATCTCTCTGAGAGTCTTAATTATAGTTTTCTTCCTTTCCTCCTTCTGCTGTTTTTCTTCTGCTCCTGGCTTTACTTCTGTTTCCTCTGAGTTTCTTCATGCAATCAGTTTATTTTGGTCTCTGAATTTTCAGGTGGATTTTTTTCTGATGTATAAGGTGATCTTTGAGTCTTCCTAGTCAATGGGAAAAAGCTCTAGGTGGGCCAGCTGTTTTTGAATAGGAAGAGTTTGATCCCTGGCAGGCTTCATAGCAAGTTTATAGATAACTACAATAGTCAAAATCTCTAAGTCTTTTTACTAAGAGTTGATAAATTACCCAGCATGTTGACTACTGTGGAAAGGGAGCACGGGGGTAAGCTTAGTTCTTTGGCATTCATGAGCCTGTGCTGTTCTATTTAATTCCCTTTACTTTCTATAACACAACCTCACTGTGTCTAGAGTTCTTCTCGTCCTTTCTAGTCTTTCACCAGGCCAGGAAAGAATTACTCTTCCCTAAGTCTTGTAAAAGGTTTTTATTTTCCAAACTCACCTTTTCTGATTTCTGAGATTCTTGCTATTCCCAATAACTGAACTTGAGTTCTGTGGTACCAAAGCAGCATCAGTTATTTCTTAGCAGCCTCAGAATTGTTGAGCTTGTACCTTTTCCCCCCAATCTTTAGAAGTTGTATGTCCTTTTCCCTCTGCTGTTGTATTTAGGGGTACTTCTGGAGGGCTCAGACATCAAAATAATATTTAAATGCATCATATCAAAGTAAAATTCACCACAATGTTTATAAACAAAGCAGCTCATGTGAATACCAGAGCACATGTGTGTGTCCCACACACTCTTCTTTCAGTTTCTAGGTAAATTGAGACACATCGATGAACATGTATCTGTATGTTTCAGTCAGACATTCCACAGCCTCACAAGCTGCAGGCAACATTCTGCTAGAAGCAATTGGAACCCTCTGAAGGCTTTTAAAAATTAGACACAAGAATAGTAGCGATTTTAGCAAACAGATCTACAGAAAATGGGTGGGTAAGTAATAAATGGGATGTAGAAAAGGCCAAATGGACAGAAGGACAAATAGAAGCTTTTTTAGTAGTTAGGCATAAGATAATAAGGTTTCCACAGAGGGATGAGGGTCATTCATTTATTCAACCACTTATATTTATGGAGAGACCATTAAGTGCCAGGCACTTTGCCCAACACTGGCTTTGTAACTGTGGCAGGCTTACTTCCTCAGGATGGCCCATAAATATAGTTCATCCCACCTACTCCTCTTACATTGTGATTCTGACCCTTCTTTGTGGGCTTGAGAGAAAGGTAATATTCTTTTCCTGCTGACTCTGAGGAGGCCTGAGCTTATTGCAGTCATGGCATTGTGCGACTGAACCATGATAAAAGTAGAGCTGTGTCTGCCTATTTCACTGTCTCTTGGGACATTTGCCTTGGGGGCACTACACCACCATGTTCCTGAAGCTGTCATTAGGAAGGACCTCAGAGAGAGCTGCTTAGAGAAGAGGAGAAGGGCTAAGGCCCCAGCTATTTGGTTTTTCCCAGCCTACACATAATAGATAAGCAGCCCACTCCTGGTGATAAGAGCAGCTCTAGTCCCAGAAAGACAGTAGTTGTGGGGACACCCAGGATAGGAACTAGCTGAATGCAATTAAACTCCCAAACCAGGAGATGTGACAATAGCAATGAAAGTTATTGCTTGGAGACACTGAGTCTTGAGGTAGCTTGTCAGACAGCCATAGCAAAGGGTAAATACTTGTAGTTCAGTGTTATGAGTTTCCTAGAAGCCAGGCTGCCAAGGTTCAGCATGGGGAAGGATTCTATTGGCACAGGGTGGAAGGGAAGGTGGTGAGGTCAGTGGAATGTTTACAGGAGAGGCAAAGGATCAGCTGCAACTTTAAGCATGAATAAGTGCACATTAAATGTGTGCTGGAAATAGAGAGAAAGAGGAGGATAAAGGCAGGAGAGAGCAAGGAAGAACTGTTAGCATTTTAAGACTACTTCACTCTGAGGCAGAGAACAAAGAACAAGAGGTTATAAATGGCTGTGCGATCTTCACTCTCTTCCTCTTATTCATATAAAGATATTCTAGTATTAGTAGCCACTGCCTACATAGCCTCTTTTGGCCCACTTACATTAATGTCACCAGGGTTGAGTTAAAATGTACAATGTTCAATATAAAGGTCTGTATCAGTAGGAGTAAGACAGAGCCTGGAATCCAGAAGTACAGTGGTGACATGCTCTAATAGCTAGTGCATGACCTCCTCTCTCTGTGTGAGATTAAAGGATCGGCAGCTGTGATCATGCAGCTCAGCAGGACCACATCTATGATTCATGCCCTGGGCACCCTCTGTGCACCTGGCAGTGTGCTCTGGCCTGCCCAACCCCCACCCCATGCCGGCTGCACACACCTGCACACACGTTGAGATCCAGGGGATGCACTCCACTCTCCCTTGGTTCACTCCTTCTGCACCAGCCCATCATTAATTTGGGAAGCATGTGTGGGGGAAGGGAGGGTAAGGAGGTGGGAGGGAAATGTGGAGTGGATGAGAAGAGACATAAGCTTTTTCCTAGAAAAGAACTTCTTGGTAATCTCCTCTAATCAAGAGTAAGAAGACAATTAAGAGACAGGGCTTAATGACAAGGAAAGAAAATGTTCCTTATCTTATGTATTCCTTAGTTAATGGAATCTTCCAGTCTAACCTGGCTAAGTAAGTTGGCTTTGCTAGAAGGATTCACTGTCAAAAATGACAGCGGTAAATAGCAAAGCAGGAGATCCAAGGACACAGACACAAACGGTAACCATACTACTGTCTTGAATGCTAAAGAGCCTGTATGCATCCAGGCCTGCAGAGAAAACGGAAGCCTTTTGCAAGATGGCGCATCTGTGTCAAACGGCCACCCACCTTGCTTCCTTGAACTGGATTCATTCCTGAAGATTTCTTGCCTTTTGTACCTGTCCTGTTCTTTGTGTCTGAGTTTCTGTTCTCTTTTTTTCTCACGCAGAGAAGTCATTTTCACTCAGACTTTACTGGCACCTTTCCTATAAAATCTTCTAAGGCATAGTTAATAGCTTCTACTCGATATTATATTGGCTCATTTGCAGAATAACTTAAAAGTAAATGAGTCCTAGAATTGTATGTTATATATTGTGAAATAGAAAATGCTCAATGTAAAATAGGAAGAAAGGGGGAAAATGATGAGATTGTAACAAAAAAGTAAGGAAACAAATTTTATGTATATG